>CANUEX010026220.1:0-38598 GCA_948099535.1 Jatropha multifida | reverse complement strand
GATTGTATACTAGGTACCAAAATTATCTTAACCTACTATTATTTAAATGATAATGAAGAGAATAAGTGTAAAAATAAAATAAAATAAAACAAGGTAGAAAAGAATTCAAGCAAGAATATTTGATGAAAAGAAATCAAGGTTGAAAAGCTACTAGAGATTGTGATTTCACTTAATTCTACCCAATTTATTTTATTAGTTTGCTAATCAATTTTAATTGTTCAAGTAGGGGAAACAACCCTAGAGTCACTAACAAACTCTCCCAATGTATTGTTAGCTATTTTAATCTCATTTTAATTACCGATCTTCCAATAGTACAATCAAACATGAATTAAATCATTAAGTTCTATGGCTTATTTAAGAATTCATAACCTAAGATTATTAAATTATGAAAACCCCCTATGAGTCAAACCATATAGCTTCCGCATCAAGTTATTATTCCCATGTAATTTATTACCCTTTTCTTATAAAAAAACCCTTCTTCCGATAGTGATTAATGAAATAAATCAATCCAGAGGAGAAACTCTACCTGGAAGCATTAGGTTCAATAATAAATTATAACTTGAACAAAGAAAAACAAATCTAATATCATAAATTGGCATAGAAGTTAAGCTACATCAAATCCCTAGTATGAAAGTTTAGCTTGACATAGTAATTAAATAAAACTCAAATAAATCTGAAAATAATTCCATAAATAATATGAAATAAAAATAAGATCAAGAGTTTAGAGATAAAAACTAGTCGACAATAGTGTAGACGACTCCCTTGATTCTTTACACAACTTGATTGCTTGAAGTCTTAGAAAGAGAGAAAAACTACGAAAAGAATAGAATTTAGATTTGAGATCTAAGATTCAATAATCAACGATAATTCTCATTGCTATAGTGATCTCTCTTTATATAGACTTCATAGGGTGTCTTCGAATCCGAGTAGCAAAATAAATAGCCTAATTAGGAGGAAATATTATTTGAGTAGAAAACTAATTTTGAGTTGGATTTCTTCCTAATTAGGAGTCTTCTTTCATCAGATTGGACTTGAGCAATGCTAAGGTGGACCCTTTTATTATTTTCATGCAGACTCATGCATAGGTCACGCCCATGTTTCAAATCTACACGGGTTAAATAGCAAAATTTGACCCGATTGAGTGTTCAGCAGGTGCCATGCCGTGGCGTGTACATGGCCTGCCCGTGTACTATACTGACTTGGCTATGTTGAGCTTTAAACTTCAAATTTCAGGTCCAATATTCTTTAATGCGATTTTTGTGTATTTTCCTGCTAAAAACCCTTCAAATCAAGCTTATCAAAGATCAAGGGAACTTAATTAAAAATATAAATATATCTAAGTGAAAAACTAATCAAAGTAATTAAAAATACTAAAATTCCTAATAAAAACTAAGCTAAAAATACTACAAAAATATGACCTATCAAAATCTACTCTTAAGAAAACACCATATGAACTTTGGAAATGTAAAAAGCCTAATGTAAGCTATTTTCATGTGTTTGGTTGCAAATGACTTATTTTGAATAACAAGAAAAGTCAGTTAACCAAATTTGATTCTAAAGCGGATGAAGGTATTTTCCTTGGATATTCAAATAATGGCAAGGCTTTTAAGGTGTTCAATAAAAAGGCTCTAGTAGTAGAAGAGTCTATATGTGTTGTATTTGATGAAGCTAACTCTACTTCTAGAAATGTGAATATCAATGATGATGTTGTAGATTTGACACAAAAATAGCAAAATGAGCAAGAAGAACAACAAAATGAAGTACAAAATGAAAATCCAAATGATGAACATGAAGATGGAAAAAGAGAAAGACAAATGCTTAAGACAACACATTGAGAACATCAAGACTTACCAAAGCAGTGGAGATTTCATAAATATCATCCATAAGAGAACATGATTGACAACTCATCCGAGAAGATGATGACTCGAGCCACTTTAGGAAAATGCTTTAGTAATGTAGCCTTTGTTTTTCAAATTGAACCTATAAATATGGTTGGGGCTCAAAATGATGAAAGTTGAAATTTTTCTATGCAAGAGGAACATAATCAATTTAAGAGAAACCAAGTTTAGAAGCTTGTCCCTAGACCCAAAAATCATTCCATCATTATAACCAAATGGGTATTTTGAAACAAGCTTGATGAACATGGAAATGTAACTAGAAACAAAGTTAGGCTATTGGTTTAAGAGTACAACCAAGAAGAAGGAATTAATTTTGATGAAAATTTTGCACAGGTTGCAAGATTTCAAGCCATTAGGATATTATGTGCATTTGCTAACTTTGAAGATTTCATATTATGTCAAATGGATGTTAAGAGTGCAGTTTTTAAACTTTTTTTTAAATGAAGAAGTATATGTTGAGCAACCTCTCAAATTTAAAAATTTTAAAAAATCAAATCATATATTTAAAATTTCAAAAACATCGTATGGTTTAAAGCAAGCTCCTAGAGCTTGGTATGAAAGGCTAAGCGAATTTTTACTTGAAATGATTTCTCGAGAGGTAATGTTGACGCTACACTTTTTATTAAAAATAATGCACTAGCTAGACATCCTTGTTGTTCAAATTTATGTAGATGATATAATCTTTGGCACAACTAATGATTCTTTATATAAAGATTTTTCAAAGATTATGCAAGGTGGATTTGAGATGGGCATGAAGGGGGGAATTAAATTTCTTTCTTGGTTTATAAATTAAATAATCCAAAGATTGAATTTTCATAAACCAAGCAAAGGAGCTTCTAAAGAAATTCAATATGGAAAATGCAAAGGTACATAAAACTCTAATGGGCACTACAACAAATTTGACTAAAAGGTAAAGATGTCGATATTAGAATGTATAGAGGTATGATAAATTCTCTTCTTTACTTAACTGCAAGTAGGCCAGATATTCATTTTAGTGTGTGCCTTTGTGCAAGATTTCAATCTTATCCCAAGGAATCTCACTTAATAGGTGTCAAAAGAATTTTAAGATATTTAGTGGGAACTTCTAATTTTTGTCTTTGGTGTCCCAAGCATGCTCCAATTGATCTTGTTGGTTTTAGCGATGCTGATTTTGCAGAGAGAAGAATTGATAGAAAAAGCACACTGGCTACTCGCCAACTTCTAGGCCATGCTTTTGTGTCATGGTTTAGCAAAAAGCAAACCTTGATTGATTTATCAATGGTCGAAGCTAAATATATTGCAATCGAAAGTTGTATTGCACAAATATTCTTGATCAAATAACAACTTATGGATTATGGGTTAAAAGTCGATAAAATTCTCATCAAGTGCGACAACACTAGTGCCATTAATCTCTCAAAGAACCCAATTCAGCATTCAAGAACTCAATAGATTGAGCTTAGACACCACTTTATAAAAGACCATGTGCAAAAAGGAGACATTGTAATAGAGTTCATACCCACTGAGAAACAACTTGCGGATATCTTCACTATTAAGAAAGAATCTTATTACTTAATATAATCCCATTACTTTAGGCTTAATTCTACTAATTTGATTTATTGTAATTCCTGCAATTCTGGAGCTCATATCTTATTTACTTGTATATATATTACACCAAGAATATCAATATAGAGATTACATTCTCCTTCTCAAACCAAAATTCTTTATGGTATCAGAGCCTACAGCTTAACGGTATCTCTGAATTTCTTTTTTCTCGTCCTCTATCACCATGAGTACTGCTGATAACAGTTCCACTAGTATCAACAATGATCCAAAAACTCCAATTCAACAAACTGAAAACACACTATCCAAACCTCACCTTATACTCCAATTCTTATATGGCTTGATATAAGAATTTCGATGATGATCGTAAAAATTTTGGCTTCACAGTTGATTTGGAAACAAGATAGGTGAATTTTTGGATGTAAAAAATTGTTTATGGTATATTAGTACAAGTTTTAGAAATCGTTAGATGATACATATTTTGAGTGGGTCATTATAAGTTAAGAAATAAATACGATAACTGAGAGATAATGGACACTTGTATAGAGTGAACATGGCCTAAATGGGTATAGTTGGGTATGAAGCATATAGGTATTTCAAATAAAAATAAACTTCTATGATTGTGAACTAAATGAATTAATTCTCTAAAGAAAGAAATTAAATTTTTCAGATACTTATGTGCCAATTACTGGAATTTGTATAAGATTGGCATTCTAGAATTGATTATAAACCAAGTAAGAAATTTTAATTACCTAAAGATATCTTATTTATAATACATGAAGTATTTGTTGAATCATTTATGATATAAAAGAATAAATCATTTAATTCCTGAATAGTGATTATGTAATGCGTAAGTGATCCAGATAACTAAGCAAAGATATGAATAAAGTCTAGAAGAGCTTATGAATTTTATGAGTTTGTAAGAATTTGATTTGAGTTGAATCTTGCTATGTCTATTTAGAAAAAAAAAAACTTCTAACTTAAAATGATCCGAAGTGTATAAGTAATTATTGTTGGAATAGAGTGAATTTCTTTTATGGATATTTAGCATAAAGGATTCGAGGAGATAACCAATATATAGTTAATATGGGCATATGACGAATAAATTGATGCGTGAGTAGAAGAAGTGGATCAGTTGTAAGGAGGGTTAAAGAGGATATAAGTTTTATGGTATTAATAAGGTTAATGAAGTTATAATTATTGCGATATGATTGAGATATAATAGAATTGTAATTTATATGAATTGGCGATAGTAGGAATGCTAAGCATATGAATATAAACTCGAATTTGAAGAGTATTTTAGAAATTAAGAATATGTGTGTGAAGATTTATTTAGAATTGAAATTTTGTATATATTATGAAATTTCGTGAGATATTGAGATTCACACCTAGTATCAAAAAGAAATTTGCTAACGACCACAGTTATCAAGCAACTGTAGGTATGACTTTTCACGAAGCACTTTATAGTAAGGAATGTATATCTCCTATTTGTTAGGAAGAATTAGGAAATCAAGAGTTAGAGAGACCCAAATTGATTCAGATCACATTTGAAAAAGGGTGCCTATAATTGAAATAAAATTAAAACAGCTTTGGTAGACAAAAAAGCTATGCGGACTTTAAGCACAAAGAGATGACATTTCAAGAAGGAGATATAATCTTTCTAAAGGTATTACCTATGAAAGGAATTGCTTGTTTTGGTAAAAAGGGAAAGCTAGTCCCCAGGTACATCGGACTGTGTCTAATAGTTATAAAGATTGAGGAGTAGTGGTATAGTAATTGAATTTGCTTAATAAATTTCTCACGTACACCCATTTCCATATATCGATGTTAAGAAAATGTATTTCTGGTCCCTCTTATGTATTAGAGCCATAGAAAGTCTAAATTGGGATTCTCAATTTTTAGATTTGTAAACTCTAATCTAAAGAGATTCCTACAGTTAAAGTGGTGTGGAGGAACCATTCTATCGGGGAATGCACGTGAGAAGTGGCGGCTGAAACGCAAGAGAAATACCTTTATCTTCTTCATTCTGAATGAGAGAATATGATATTTTCCATTCATTATGATCTTTCTTTAATATATATATTTCTTATCTTCTATGCCGGATATACTATCCTCCTTTGCTATTTTTAAAATTCGAGGACGAATTTTTATAAGGAGGGAAGGATTGAAATACCCATAAATTTTAATTTTAAAAAATATTCATTTAAATTTAATTCTAAAATTTTACTCAATAAGTTTATGCCACGTAATATTTAATCGGACCCATAAACCCATTTGGTTTGCCAAAAATCGACTGAAAATTGAGTCGATTTATTGAATTGAACCAAATCGATCTGAATCAAACTGGAATGGTGTATGGACTTCCAAAAACCCTAGCAACAATTATTTTCCTTTTCTTTCTTTCTTTTACCTTTCAGGCAGCAACCCTCATCTCATCTTCTTCTTCTCCTTTCTTCCTCTTCCTCTCTCTTCTCATCGCCTCATTCTCTCTCTCTCTCTCTCTCTCTCTCTCTCTCTCTCTCTCTCTCTCTCTCTCTCTCCTTACGTCACGACAATCGCCAACTATGCCACCTCCAGCAGCAGCGCCTCAGACCGGCGTCACCGCTCCAAGCTGCAGTGGCTCCTCCTTGCCTGTAAGTAGACCTTCGCGTCGCGCACCGCCTAAGGCCTGATCACAGTCTCTGCTCCTCCTTTCTCCTTCGTTGTTCGCACTGCCTCAAACCTCCAACAGCTCTTCCGCGCGACCACCAGCGGTCTGGGACCGTTAGCCATATATTATGAAAGTTGTGAAAGCGGTCTGGGATCATTGGCCATATATTATGAAAGTTGTGATAGTAGTCTGGGACCATTGGCCATGAATTTATGAAAGCGGTCTGGGACCGTCGGCCATGTACAAGAAGAGAATTTGAGCCCCCATGTGCATCTGATGGTATATAATGATGTGATATGAACCACAGGTTTATCTCCTGATGGTATGAAAAGAAAAGTGAACAAAAAAAGAGAGGACTGGTCAAGTGAGAATTGGATCAGTTGGTCAGGTATGGGAGATCGGCTCCCTGATGCACACATATGAGAAGATGAGTTATGTGAGAAAACAACTCATCAGGGGCTATGGTGATGCCACAGACTAATTTTCACGTGATTGATTGTTTGAAGATGAAATAATTGTGGTTGTTGATGGTGTGACATGTGCATGACTGACAGAGTAATAAATTCTGTGATTAGAGATGCATTTTGCGTGATTGTCTGGTCAGGCATTTTTTATTATTATTCACTGAGTTTGGTGAAACTCACCCCCTCCCTCCATAAACTTTTCCAGAAAGTAGAAGTATCGCTGGTTCATAAAGGCTCTGCTTCCTTCTCCGCAGAGATACAGTATTTAATACTAGCTTGAAAATGTTAGTGTATGAATTATCTAAGATGTTGGAATATTCTGAATATTTTAGTTTAGTTCCGCAGTCAGGATGATAAATCAATATTTGGTTTATGTAAAAAAAATTACTATATGCTGATAAATAACTTGTGGAGTATTTTCTGAAATTTGAAGAAATTATGACAGGAAGTGTTTAACCATATTATGACCAATGAATTTTGTATAAATTATATTTTGATTTAAAAAGTATAAACCCAAGCTATGAACCAAATGAAATATTGAAGTTGGGCCAAGAATATTACCGACCGTTTGTTAGACTGTGTCATAATATGGGCTTACTGTTTTCAAAGTCAGATATTAATAGAGATAGATTTTGAAATGATTCAGGCTTACTACAGGCCTCAGGGGCTTTAAGCTTACCCAGGTCCTAGTGCCGGTCCGGCCTACGATTTGGGTCATGACACTGCAAGTGCTCCTTTGTGTGATGATGAGATTGCTCTTCATGTACTTAACGAGCTTGGAAATGAATATAAAGAAATTGGAGGAGCAATCCGTGAAAGAGACAACACCATTTCCTTTGAAGAGTTACATGAGAAACTCCTCGATTATGAAACCTTTCTTGACCGAGATTTTACTGTAGTACTAGCACCCATCATTGCTTTTTACACAACAAGCCTTTTGGAAATTAGAATTTTTCAAGAAACGATAGAAATAGGAGATTTTCATCTAATAACTCGTCTCCTAATAATCAGCTCAGTACACACAACTAGAACTTAATAAAGAAAGAAAATAAAGAAAAAAGATGGAGCATGTTTAAGCATGTAATTGCTAAGAAATCCTCAATTAAACTTATAGAAATCAAAATCTCTACTTACTTGACTTAATAGAAAATCACCAAATTTCTTGATTTAAACCACCAATTATCAACTCGTAAGCTTAATTCTTCAAGTTAAATTGATAGCTTACGGTTTAATTGGGTTGATTTGGTGTAGTTTAGTAGTGAAGAATTGAAGAAAAATGGAGAGGAAGAGAGGAGAGAGTGGACGTTCAAATAAGGAGGAAGAAGAAGAAATGAAATGATAAATATTGACTTGAAGTTATCGAGTGAAACTTTACTACTTCATTAAATTTTAATAAATGAAGAGTTATGATCAAGTTATGGGTATTCTAATCCAAATGCCTAAAATATTCTCCAATTAATTCTTCTCAAATTATTATTTATCTCCACATGATTATTAAATTTACTCCATGCAAAAAATTTCTCAATTTTCCTTAATAATGAAACACTATAATTCACTATTCACTTATTTCCTAAATTCTCCAAAAATATTCATAACTTATTTTCTATCCATCTAAATCATGCATCCATAGTCCAAAATATTAAATAAAATACAAAGCATAATAAATAGTAATTTTTAAGGACAGAACTAATATCAATTCTCGGACCGATAATATTATTCATATACCGGTAATGAAATTTGAATTATCATTACCCTTCCAGAAAAAATGTTTGTATTACTTCAATCTTGCGCACCTGCCAGGAAATGCTAGGAAATCTAGAACAATTGTGTGCCTTTTCTTCTCCACCAATTCGAATGGGGTGGTTGGCTTGCTTTCTTTCTAGCTTTTAGGAAACACGCTACAAAATTGCTATTATGACTAACCCCACTTTCTCGTAGAAGGTTCTCGTTTTCCAATTCAAAAGGGTCTTGGTCTTCCTATAATACCTATGATCCACTGTGACAAACTCCACTAAACGCTCGAATAAAGGATTATATGATTGGTTGTCCGGGAGGTTTTTCTTCTGCCGGTTTAATTCTGATTACCACAATTTGGTATTTTCCTTTTTCAAGGGACACAATTTGGTAATTTTCATAGTTCACTACTAGATTTATATTTTTATATTTAGTGCAAATAAAAGTTATTTAAAATTAGTTATAAACTCTTAATTTTATAATATTGACTATACCCGAATAAATTTTTTTATCAAATTTAATAAAAATTATAACATATGGAAAAATATTTGCACATAGAGATAACTATAAATTTTGAAACAATATTAATCCCATATTGGAAAAGAGAGCATACAAATAATCATGGATAAATAAAAATATTAACAATTTTTAAATATAAATTGATAAAATCATATTCAAAATGAATTCTATAAATCATTTTAATATAAAATTTGTTAAGAAATAATTTTATTAAATAAACCTATTTTAAAATTAATAAAAATATTATAAATACAATCAATAAGAAAGAAATTGCTTTCTTATTACATTTAATCGAACTCAAAAAATATAAACCAATCAATTTAAAATCTGAGAAGTCTAATTCTTTTATTTGTTTGGTGATAATAATAATAATAATATTATTATTATTATGTCTACAAAAGTCAATCATTCAATTTAAAATTAATGGTGGAGATTCCAATTTCATTAACTAAACACTTAAATATTTTTATTTTAATTTTTATAAAAAAATTAATTTTTAATTTTCATCTAAGAATGCAGATATTTACAAGATGGAGAAAATATGTCTTATTTTACCAATCTGCCATGAACATGGTATGATGGCAAGTCCAATGATGTGAAGACTTGGTTAAGCTTCCATGTACCCGAGCACCCACAATCCAAAAGAAAGGGCTATTGCAGTAAAAGTCTAACGTCATCTTGAAGTTTTGTTCTCGAATAGACTAAATTACCCTTGTCAGTGTTTGTCCGGCTTGAAGCGTTGGGTCCCATTTGTAAGGCGGTGTTGACTCGTGTTGGTAAACGGTGTAAAGTTAGATTTCACAAACAAATCACAGAATAACGAAGAGGTTGAGGTTAATTCTTAATTCACAATCGGAAAAGTATTATTTTGGAAAATGACAACAATACTTGTTTATGTGGACAAAATTCTTAAACTTGCCAAGCAACCGCACGTCATGAATCATCACCAACTAACCTATTGTCAATAACATCATTACTATGAGCATAGCATAAAAGCTTTCATTGCGGTTGGTGAATCAGTATATAATGGTAAAAAATCTAAAATATTTTGGAAAAATAATAAATAGATTTCTGAGTTATAGCTAAATTAATATATGAAAATTTTTAATTTTAAAAATTAATTAAGTTTAGATAAATTATACATCAGGATCAAGTTCGCAAAACAAATTGATAATTACTTTTTGATTAAATTGATAAATATTTTTATTTTTTTTAGAGATAAAATTGGATAACTTATTTCTATTTTAAAAATCTTTTAATTTTTCATGTGGCATAATAGAAATGGAAGTATTAAATTCTATTTAATTAATAGTATAGTATTTAGGAAAATGAAATAAATTATTTTATTTTATTTTTTGAGTATTAAAAAGGGATTCAAACCTGAATCTATTATTAAATCACATATGCATTTATTATTACTATGTTAATATGGAAAAATAAATAATTTTATATTAGACGTAAGTGGATAAAATTTAAAAAAAGTATACAAAATAATATGGTATATACGACTTTATTAAGTAATTGACATCTTAATTTTTACTAAATAAATAACAAAAACTTAGCTTGTAAACATAGGCTATACCAGCACTTGAATGCAATAACAAGAAATGCGTATAATTGTAAAAAAAAGAAATTTTAATAAATGAGACAAACTTGAATGCAACAGCAAGAAATAAGTTATAATTGTAGAAAAAAAATAGTAATAAAAGAGATTAACGATGGTATTTCTGCCTACTGATTTGAAAAAATAAAAATAAAATAATATTGATGATGATATTTTCTCACATTAAAAAATTATAATTATTAGTGTTAAAAGATAATTTTATTCATTTAATTTTAAAAATTAATTAATTTTAGATAAATTATACATCAGAATCAAGTTCGCAAAACAAATTGATAATTTTTTTTGATTAAATTGATAAATATTTTTATTTTTTTTAGAAATAAAATTGGATAACTTATTTCTATTTTAAAAATCTTTTAATTTTTCATGTGGCATAATAGAAATGGAAGTATTAAATTTGTCTCATTTATTACAATAAAAATAAAATAATAATGATGATGATATTTCTGCCTACTGATTTGAAAAAATAAAAATAAAATAATAATGATGATATTTTCTCACATAAAAAAATAATTTTATTCATATAATTTATTTATTGTATGATTCCTGTAAAGACGGACATCCTCCCAATTGAAAATGTCAGAATTTGACCATTGACGTAAACGAAGGAATTAATTATCTAGTGGCTGGTCACATAGGATATTTAATTTCCATCAATTTAAACCGCTTATTAATAATACTTTACTGTCAGAAAAAAAAAGAATTTTCAATAAAATTTAATAACTTGACTTTGATTACACTTCACACTTGAGTTTGTCATAATGCAAGAACATTAAAAATATGATACCGCGTGACGAGAACTCAAAAGTAAAATTCAACAATTGTGATTACTTTAGTAACTTTATACGTATATAAATTAGGAACATAGAATGGTGGGTATAGTCCCACATATATTCAGTACCCACTTCTTTCTAGAAAGTAGGTTCCCAAATTTTCTATGGCTAGATTTCTCCTCCTCCTTTTCCAGTTCATCTTTCTCTACCTCATTTCTTCCTTCGCAGCCACACCCACGGTGGCCGGAGAAAATCATGAATTTGTTAAAACCATAAAGAAGAAGCAATTGGGGTTCAAGAAAGAGAAGCTAAGTCATTTCCGTTTGTATTGGCATGACATCGTCACCGGCCCTAATCCCAGCGCCGTCGTCGTTGTACCGCCAGAAAACACTTCAACGACTGGCTTTGGGATGGTGAGGATGATTGATAATCCGTTAACCTTAGGGCCAGAAATGGGCTCCAAATTGGTGGGAAAAGCACAAGGGTTTTATGCACAAGCTGCGCAGCAACAGATTGGGTTGTTAATGGCCATGAATTTTGCTTTTATTGAAGGGAAGTACAATGGCAGCACAATTACCGTTCTGGGCCGGAATTCGGTTTTTGATACGGTGAGAGAGATGCCGGTGATCGGAGGAAGTGGGCTTTTCCGATTTGCTAGAGGTTATGTTCAGGCAAAAACTCATACGTTTAACATTAGTTCGGGAGACGCTACAGTAGAGTATAATATTTATGTATTGCATTATTAATGTGCTTCTGTCTTTTTTCTTTTGCCGTTTTTGCTCTCTTCTCCTTTTTCTTACTCATTCACTTTATAGTTTTTATGTGGTGAGGAATTAATTATAATAATATGGTTTTTTCTTTTTTAGTTTTTTTTTCTAATTTCATTTAAAAATAAAATATGCAATGCAGAATTTTGTGTAATGGTTGTTGTAATGTATTTATACATTTGCATTTCTTGATTATGCAAATTGTGCAAAATGAGAAAGGAATTTTAATTTCCATTTATTATGTATTTGTTTGAAATTTTTTGTTAAAATTTAATGAGATTTATTAGAATTCGTAGTTGGTAATTGGCAAACATTCCTTGTTTCTGTGTTTTTTCACTTTGTTCCATAAAGGTACTAAGGGGCTTTTGGATTTGGTTTATTGGTTAGAGACTGGATAGTTGTTGGAGGTAATCTCTAATAGAGACTATCTATTTTAAAAGCTTGATCTCAAAGCTTTTTCTCATTAATTGCTCACTAATTTTATATTTTTTTTTAATATTAGGAGGAGATTCGAATGCATTTACTACTAATTTATGAGTTGGTGTGCAATTTAATTTTACATTTGATTAAAGTTAATCTTATTAAAATTAATCAATAATAAAATTATACTTTTTTAATAAAAAAATTATATTTCCCTTTAATCTTAACTTATTCATAGATTATATATATAAGAATTTTCATATCTAACTTAATATTTAAGTAAAATTTTTTCAAGATTTCAGATTTATACATATAAAATTTGCTTGGAATGCAAAAGTCAGAAAAAATTATTTAAATATATATAAATCTAATTATAATTTTAAAAATTAATATTTTTTATTTTTTATTTGAATATTGATTTAAAATAAAGAATTAGACAAGGTGTATTATAAAATTTGTTTTTGCTTAAGGTAACCAGTGATAAAAATTTACCAAATCTATAATTGATATTGGGTTTATTTCAACTAAGACATTTTAACTTAACTAATGTTAGCGCTCGAGCATCAGTGTCATTAAAAGATGAAACAATCTTTTCTAACATAATTTAAAAAATAATAAAATTATATAACAAAGTGATAGTGAAACACATTATAAATATTAGAACTCTTCGTGTGGATGTCCTATTTATTTAAAAATTATCATATATATATTTTCATATTTTGTGTCGTCTATATAACTTAATTTTTAGTATATGAGACTATTTTATATACTAAACTAATTAATTAATATTTTTTTAATTATTAATAAAAGATGAAGTGTTATTTTTTAATTTATTTTTATGTCATTAAAATAAGAAATTAAATTTTTTTTTATTTTACATTTATAATATTAATGTATTACTTATTTTGATAGTGTGTCCTAAACGTGTTCATGTCATACTTTTTTAAAATTATCGTATATTGTATATTCTCATATCTCATGTCCGTATAACTTAACTCCTAACAATAAGACTACTCTATTTACCAAACTAATCAATTAAGTTTTTTTTAAATTACAAATTAAAAATGAAGTGTAATATCCTCAACTTGGTGGTTTTTGCTGTTATAGGTTTTTTTCCTGATAAATTCGATCAATCGAATAAAGAGCAAAACCAGGATAATGAAAAATACTATATATCAGGGATGTTGACATTAATTAAATGGTAATCAAGGTGATTATAAATTAATTTGAAAGGTTAAAGAAATTAAGAAGATTTTGTGGGTTACTATTATTTATTACCAATAATTAATAATTATTGGTATAGTAAGTATTGACATTCACCTTGTATCTAAAAATAAATATGTGAATATGAAGGTAATTAAATTAAATTAAATTTAAAAAGAAAATATTTTATTATTATTAAACCTGACCAATAAATAAGTTGCAATCTTCAAATCAGATAAAAACCTAGAAATCAGTTAAAAATTAAAGCAAACTACTGAGCTGGATAAAACTGGTTTGAATCGAACCGGATCATTTAGAGAACCCTAAATATTTACTCTTATTTCTTTCTTCTTCATTCTTCAACACAACTCTCTTCATCTTCATCTTCTTCTTCTCCATAATTGACTAAGCAAAGGAGATCAAAAATAAAAAAATTTTCAAGTGATTCTTAAAGAAAGGTTAGTTATCTTCTCTTCCTCTTTCTTTTTCATGGACTAATTTTTGAATTCCATGGACATGAAATGAGTTTCTTGCTTGTGCATATTGACTTGGTAAGGATGAAGTGATTAGAATTGATTTCTAGATGACTTAATATGATTAAGACTAGTTATGCTTGAATTCAAAGCTAAACTTGCATAATTCACCAAGATAGATGATTTTGAATTTGTGATTGATATTCTATGAACTGGAGATTTTGATATATCTGGTATTATGATATTATTTAAGCTATAGAAGAGTTG
The DNA here is from genome assembly GCA_948099535.1 of Jatropha multifida. Classification (NCBI taxonomy): domain Eukaryota; kingdom Viridiplantae; phylum Streptophyta; class Magnoliopsida; order Malpighiales; family Euphorbiaceae; genus Jatropha; species Jatropha multifida. The sequence continues at coordinate 24,267 of CANUEX010026220.1, read as the reverse complement.
GATGGCATGAAATTGTAATGGAAGTGAGTTGAGAATACTTGAGCAAACATAACATTATTGGACTTGTTACAAGTAGCTGCCTGAAAACTTAATCACGATAATTGAATTAGTTAAATTAAAAAATGAACTCCAAAAATTATGAAATTTTATTTGAAAATAACTTGAGATGTGAGGAAGATGCTGCAAAAATTTCAGGACAAATAGATAAAAGAAAATGGAGATATAATTAAATCAATGCAAGTTGCCCAGCATGAACTAAAATTCAGCTTCTGTAATTGGGCCATTTGACCATGCAAATGAGCTTCAAAAATTATGAAATTTTATAGAGCAGTGCTTTAAGATGTTAGGAACATGTTATAAAAATTTCAAGGCAAAAGAAAATGTGAAAGTTCAGATATATTCAATGGAGTATAAGCTACTGAAATGCTGAAATTCTGCATTACATGAGCATTTAATGAATTAAGTATGTCATTAACTTCTATTGTTTTAATTGTTATTTTTATGTTTCTTAAATGTGATTAAGTGTTGGATATGAAGTATTTCATGCTTAAATTAAGATTATATGACATTTGGACAAGCATGATAAAAATGAAAGAAAAGCATGAACATTAATTTGTATTCCTAAGATAGCACATGTAGTATGAAATCAATATTAATGTTAATTTCAAGTTATAGTTTTTGAGAAGAGATGGTTGGAAGATAAAATCAATATATAGAGGAGAGAGGATAGTGGAACCTTCCAACTTAAGTTAGTACAATATTATTTTTATTTTTGCTAAAATAAAAATATATTTGATTTTGCATCTTAATTTCATAAGATGATTTATGAATAAAAAGGGAACTATTGGAATAAAAATTTTATAAATTTTGAAAGAAAAAAAAAGTATGTTTTGATATTATATGGTTTTAAATGATTCTTATTATTACATTGAAAATCTATTTATATAAAAAGGAGAATATTGGCCATTTATTACTCGTAATATGAGGGATGACCAGAATTGAATGTTATTAAAAGTGTTTGTAAAAAATTAGATTGTTGCCCAATGTGTTTTCAATTATGCTTAATATATGAAATGATTTATAATTTCACAATAATTGATAGATATAGTTATTACCCTATCAATATCACCTCATTTGTTAAGTTGATTTTGTGATTGATACTGTTTCCTCTTAATTGAGGTTGAGTTGTTCCCTCTTCTGTTGATATTCATATCATCGATTGAGGTTGAGATAACTTTGTCTAGATATGCACATTAGATACAGTGGCCCTTTAGATTAAGTCTATCTAGATTACTAAGACTAAATTGAACATTATTGAATTTCTAGAATGGATGTTTCTTAAAATGGTATTGATGCTTTTTAATAAATTATATCGAGCAACTACTTAATTTAAAATAAAGAATTTCTTTTATTAATGTTAAAGTGCTTTCCTATAAAACTCTTTAATTGGATTTTAAGAGAATTTGATTTTAAAGTAGTGTATATGAAAAAGTATTTTCATATGAAACCTTATTGACAATTATTGTTAACATTGGAAAGATGTGAATTTATACATAAATTTTATAAATATATATACGACTAGGCAAATTGGTTAGCAATAGTGTTTTCTATACTATCGCAGGGAAGGTAAATGAGAAAACAGAAGATTGAGTCCTGTTAGTTGTGGGATTTCTTATATTTAATATTGATAGTATGCTATTGAAGTAGCTATTGTATATTTTGGTTTCTTTGTGAAATTTGTATGATGTATTAAACACTAACAGAACAACATTAGATATTTGAGCACACATATGTAGATTATGAGTGTGTAAATTTGAAAGTTTCTATTTTATAAAAGTAATTATATTCTACTAAGTATTCTATGTTTGGAAAGGGCTCCAGTATGTAATTAAATCATTTATGAGCTTATGGATTGTGGAACCATTTTATGCTTTTTGATAATGTAATTGACGTTTCAAGAATTATATTAACTCAACTATTTTATTGAGCTTAATAGAAGTTATTTTTCATATATCAAATAAATTGGTAAAAAGCATTTCTTTATAACAGGTGAAAGACTCAAAATAAGTTTTATACTTATTCTTCAATAATTAAATTTACTTTTCTACAAGATATAAATAAAAGAATGAAAAGTTTTTAAGTCCCTAAGTATACTTAGTAAGAATTTATAAGATTAAGTGCTTATTGAGTATATTACAGACGACGTGCCATATCTTTCAGTGGGGCAATGTGTGACATGTTTATTTTGATATCAAAGCATGATTAATTACATACTAGATCAGATTTTTCCTAAATTTAAGTTTGAAATATTGTCTGCTCAACTATAAAATGACTATTAATTGTCGATTATCTATATTGTACAATATTCTAATAAGATAAATATTTTCTATGATAGGATACAAAGAGTGATTTGTTGATTGATAGATAGTATGGAGGGTGATGGCCTAAGAGATAATTTTAATCTTCCCGAGGAACAGTCTAATGCGAATCAGAGAGATATTAGTGATGCCCTTAAGGATTTTGATGTCTCTATTGCCCCAACTGCTGACCCTATAGCTCAGCAAATGACTGCTTTATTGAGACAAATGGTAGGTAATTTACAGCAGTAGGAGCCAATTAGGCAATATGATAAGTTAATTAAGCATGAAACCACAGAGTTTTCAACCACTACTAACCAGATGATAGCTGAGTAGTGGTTAGAGAGGATTGACAGGGTTTTCTTGAAGTTCTAGTGTGATGATGCTCAACAATGATTATGCAATCTCTGTACTTTCAAGAAGATGCATATGAGTGGTGGAAGACAGTTCTTAGGAGCAAAGTGCAGCCACCAGTTCTAACTTGGAAAGATCTTCTGAGAGAGTTCAGGAAAAAGTATGTTCTATCTGCCTATATGGATGCTAGGATAGAGGAGTTTCTATAGCTTAAACAGGATCACAGGACTATAGCTAAGTATGAGAAGAAGTTTACTTGGTTGAGTTATTATGTTGGGAGTATGTTAACTACTGGTAGAGATAGATGCAACAGATTTGAACAAGGATTGAAGCTCAGTATTAAGAGTCATGTGATCGACTTTGAACATGAGAATTTTTCTGCACTGATATCATAAGCTCTGAATCAGGAGAAGATTGATAAGGAAAGGGTTATATAGAAGGAGAAGAGTGCAAGAAGGACTTTTTCTAGAGTAAGTAGTTTAGGAGGAAAGAAAAGGAAATTTTTAGCTCATTTCCTTCTAGATTAGGTAGTGTGAGGCATAAAGTCAGAAGCAGTTTAGACCTCCCACTACCACCCTCACAAGCTCCTTCAGTTAATCATAATTATACTTATTGTGGTAGAGTTCATGGAGGGGTGTAAGATAGCCACAGGAGCAATTTTTAATTGTGGCGAGGTTGAATATTTTGTGAAGGATTGCCCTAGACCCAAGGTAGCTATGCCTAATATAACCATAAAGAGGTCAGTACAGAGACCTGTAGCCAACTACGGATCCTCTCAGACCGTAAGAAGAGGTAGAGGTAGTGCATCTGTTAGTCATGGGACAGTGAATCAGCCGGAGCCTATAGGTGCACCAGCTAGAGTTTATACTATAAGGCAAAGGCACGATGTTAACTCAACAGATGTGGTAGCTGATATATTTTCTTTTTTTGGTCATGATGCATTTGAGCTATTTGACCCTAAATCATCTCACTCTTACATTAGTGTTATGATTTCATATTATTACTTATGTTCCTTATGTGAAATTGCATTATGATGTGCTTGTAACACCCTAAATTTCACTGATTGAATTATTAAAGTATTTGAGTATAGCGTATTTAATGATTAGTGGTATTTAAAAAAAATATAATAAAAAAAATTATTTTTCATTGAATTTATTTATTAAAACTTTGTTAGTGAATATTGGATAAATATAAAAACTGTAGTGAATTTGAATTTATTATAAATTATTAGTATTTGATCATTAAAAATAAAACCACTAATGACTAATAAAGAAATGAATTTGTTTTTTATGCAAATGTACAAAGAAATCGAAGGAAAATAAAGAAAGTTGATTTCTTGATTTTTGTTGTTATTAATAATTGGTGATTATTTGATTAAATATAATAGGATAAAATTTAAATAATGTGTAACTAATATTAAGGTGTATATACGAGGGAGATTAAAAGAAGATGACAATAATAGTGATAATAATAATAATAATAATAATAAAAAGGAGAAGGAATGAGAGAGTAACGTTTTCTCTCCCTTGCTTCCTCTCGTTTTCTCTCTCCCTTGCGAACAGACCACCTCCTTCCTTCCAGCCATCTCCGACCACTGTTGGACGAAGTCATGCCGACAGTCTACGCTCCAGTCAATGGCGATCTCGACTCTGGCCGTTTCTCCTTTTGTCGAAGCCCATTCCCCAGCGAAACGAAGCTCCTCTTCTCGCGATGTTATTGTCTGCTACGATAGTTTTGATTCCACCTTTCCGGCAACTCCAGGCCATGAGATGAGCGTCGATCTTCTCCCCATGACGCTGCGAGTAATTTTCCTCAAGAAATCAAAAGTTCCACCGATGCCTTGAGGAACCACCATTAACGGTGGAGCTAGAGACTGTCGAGCCGTTTCCCGCGAACTGAGGCAGCGTCTCCACAAATTGACACTGGATTTGAGATCCTTGTAGAATTTCGATTTTGTTGGTGTGAAGATAGCCCAATTCTGGGTGAGTGAAATCCCGGCCACCATGGACGACGGAGCTCCGGCGAGACACCTAATAGGCAGAAACACCAATTTCTCGTGCCGAATCCAAACTCGGAATCACAGTTGGTATATTTCCAGAATTGATTGTTTAATTTTGAAGTAAAATGCAAGTTATAAATTATTAGTTATTGAATTATTTTGACTTAATTAAAACTAAGTAAACTAAGTGAGAGTAATTGTGAATTGAATGTGAATTCTCAAAATTATTAGTGAAATAAGCCAATTTATAAAAGATCATTGATTAACTGTGAAAGGCATTATAAATGGTATAAATATGAAATTAAGACAGTTTAATTATGGATAATATTGATAAGTTGTGAAATTTTCGAGAATAATAGACAGGAAATAACCATGAATGCCTCGAGGAATTGCTGTGTTATTATTGTGAAATGTAATTATTAGACAAAGCAAATATTAAATAAGTTTTTGTAAATTATAATAGAAAAAAAAAAGGAAGAACCAATTTATAAAATAATACATTGTAATAGTATTTAAGAAAATAAATTGGTGAAAGAGTAAATTAATTAAGTAATTATAAGATTGAAGTTGTAATTGATTGAATTTAATAAATATTTAGAAATAGAAGTTTCGAATGATTTTTAGAGTATAAGCAAAGTAAAGGAGTTTAAGAATTTGATTTCAAAATTTTATTATATTAGTTAGTAAATTAAATAAAAAATGGTTTATAAATAAATCAGGTTAACCAAATAAATTATAAAGTTTAAGTTATTAAGGGATGTAAAGCTATCAAATGATTGTGATGTGATAAAATTTTATGTCAAGTAAAATTTAAGAGGCTAATTACTAAATTAGTTTAGAAGATGTAGTAAATAAATATATGTGCATATATGTATCCAAATGGATTTTGATAAATAAAATGTGACAAGCTAGTTATTGCATCTAATTATTAAAGTAAATAATAACTTAGTTATGTGATAAGGAAATATGAAATTAAAATAATACATAAATTATGAAATATTTAAATTAATTGATTTGATTAAGATTAAAAGTTTATGAGATGAGATTCAAAGAAAGGAATGCAAACGTAAACTAAAAGAAAATAAGAATAACAAGAAATTATATCTCAATAAAAGTAGAAACAAAGAACTAAAATAAATTGTGTAATTATTTATAGGTTAAGATAAACTACTGGAGTGAATTAAAGTATATAAATAAAAAAGAAAGGCTAGTGTAGCCATATAAGTCAGGTTAGTGCAATACTAACTATTTATGTTATTTAAAAGTATAAATGTGTTAATTTTATTTCTATTTTATTAAGTGATTTATTTTTTTGAAGGAAGTATTGAATTATGGATTTATGATCTTGAAAGCAAATAAGTGTTATTAAATATGATATGATTTTTTAAGGATTCTGATAATTTAATTGAAAATGTTATTTATATGAAAAGAAGAATGATAGTCACCTATTATTTATTATTTGAGATGTGACTGTAAATGAATATTTTAGTAGTGTTATGAAATGAAACGTTGCACAATATGATTTGATATTGAAATATGAATGAAATGTTTTATAGTCTCACAGCAATTGACAGACATGGTTATTGCCTTCCAATATCACTTTATTTGTTGAAGTTGATATTGTGATTGTCATGGTTATTACCTGCCGGTACCATATCATTTGTTGAGTGGATACTGTGATTGTTATTGCTCCCTCCATATAAGGTTGTAGATTGCTCCCTCTATAATGAGGTTGGAGATTGCTCCCTCTTAAATGAGATTGTAGATTGCTCCCTTTTCTATTGAGATAAATATCACAGATTGAGGTCGTAGATTGCAAATCTAGATGTGCACATTAGATTTTGATGGCCCTTCGGATTGAGTCTATCTAGATAGCTGAGACTAATTGAAATATTATTGAATGGATATTTTATAAAAATGATATTAATAATATTTTATCAATTTATATGGGCAACTAATGGATTTTTAATTAAAGGATTTTTCACTGCTATTGTTATTGCTTATATCAAATGCTTTCTTATAAATTAATGATTGAGTTTTGAGATAATTGAGACTTTAAATATGAGTATTTGAAGAATATATTTCATAAGAAACTTTATGTGCAAATAATATTTTAATGTTAGAAAAATATAGATTTATTATTAAATATACAAATTAGCACCACTAAACAATTTTGCTTAGCGATAGTGTTTTCTGTATTATCATAGGGAAATGAAAGGAGAAACCAGGAGTTGCTTTTGTAGTTTTTGATTATAATGTTTTATTTGGAATTATTGTATGATGCATAATATAGCATTGATAGAACAGTCATTTAATTGAGCAGATGTATAAGGAGTTTTAATTATAGTACAACTTATGATTTTGTAAATATATGTTTATAACTACATTTATCATGGTTTCCTTAATTATAAAAAAAATGGGAATGATCCAGTATGTAATTGCATTTCATGGGATTTATGTGTTATGGAAACATTCATGCTTTGTAAATACATTGGTTTGAGTAATTTTATTAATTTAAATAGTTTATTTTATTTAACAGAAATTATACTTTATGTAATTGTTAATTATTAAAAAGGCACTTTTCTTATAGTATATATAAGAACTCAAAGAAGGTTTCTTATTTTATTTTAATCAATACATTTTATCTGTTATTATTAGTTATGTTTTATTTGAATAACTTCATTGTATTCGATATTACAAATTGTAAATGAGCAAAAAGAAAAATTTTTAAGTCCCTTGTAGTGTACTTAGTAGGTATTTATAATCGTTTAGTATTATGGGCAATATGTCTATCTTACGGTAGGATAGTGGGATAGGGTGTGAAAATGCTAGTATTGAGTCCTTTAGGATCTGAAATTGTTGTGAATAAGTTATATTGGGATTGTCCATTGGAGATTCAAGCTCATGTATTTTTGTCTGACTTGATAGAAATGCCCTTTTATAGATTTTGATAGTATTTTGGGCATGGATCAGCTAAAGAAATATCAAGCAGTAGTTGATTGCAACATTAAGAAGATTGTATTTAATTTGCCAGAGTATGCTAGTGTAATCATATAGGGTGAAAGACAGATACTTCCTTCATTTGTAATCACAGCTGCTTTAGCTCAAAAGCTGATTTGTCAGGGATGTGAGGCATGCTTAACTCATTTAGTAGACATGCGAGTAGGTACTCAGTCTTAAGGATAGTCCTAGTGTATGTGACTTTTCAGATATTTTTCTAGATGAGTTACCAAGATTGTCTTCAGAGAGAGAAGTAGAGTTTGATATTGAGCTTATGGCAGGAGTCGAACCAATATCTATTACCCCTTATAGAATGGCCCCAACTGAATTAAAGGAATTGAAAGTTCAGTTACAGGAGTTACTTGATAAATGGTTTATTCGCCCTAGTATGTCACCATGGGGAGCTCCAGTGCAATTTATAAAGAAGAAAGGTGACAGTTGGCGATTATTTATCGACTACTGCCAGTTTAATAAGGTCACAATCAAGAATAGATATCCTTTGCCAATGATTGATGATCTCTTTGATAAACTTAATGGTGCTTTTGTATTCTCTAAGATAGATCTAAGATTAGGATATCATCAACTTAGAGTTAAAATGGAGAGTATTCCAAAGGTAGCATTCAAGACTCGCTATGACCATTATGGGTTTTTGGTTATGCCACTCAGATTAACTAATGCCCTAGCAGCATTTATGGATTTGATGAACACAATTTTCAGACCTTATCTTGACCAATTTATTGTGGTTTGTACTGATGACATTATTGTATATTTCAGAGATACAAAAGAGCTTGATATGCATCTAAGAATTGTTCTTCAAACTCTTTGGGAAAAGCAACTTTATGCTAAGTTTAATAAATGTGAATTCTGGTCAGCACAAGTTTCTTTTCTTCATCATATTGTATCTACAGAGGGTATTGGGGTGGATCCTAGTAAGATTGAGGCTATCTCCAGTTGGAACCCACCAAAGAATGCTTCTGAGATTCATAATTTCTTCGGTTTGGCTATCTATTATCGAAATTTTATTAAGAGATTTTCTATGATTTCTTTCCTTTAACCAAACTATTATGAAAGAACGTTAGATTTGAATGGACAAATAAATGCCAGGATAGCTTTGGTAAGCTGAAGAAGTGTTTGACCGAAGCTCTAGTTTTGACTTTACCTATTCTAGGTAAAGAGTTTACCATTTATAGTGATGCTTCTCATAATGGACTAGGTTATATGTTGATGCAAGATAGAAATGTTATTGCTTATGCATCATGCCAACTTAAGCCACATGAGAGAAATTAACCTATGCATGATTTGAAACTTGCGACTATTGTATTTGCTTTAAAGATTTGGAGACATATCGTCATGGAGAGAAGTGCTACATCTTCACAAATCATAAGAGTTTGCAGTATTTCCAAACTCAAAGGGAATTGAATCTAAGGCAGAGGAGATGACTTGATCTGATAAAAGATTATGATTGTGTTATAGACTATCATCTAAGAAAAGCTAATGTAGTAGTTGATACATTCAGTCGAAAGATCATGTCACACCCTACCCCACTGTAAGATATGACGTGTCACTCAAAATATACTTAATAAGCACTTAGTAATTATAAAATACTTACTAAGTATACTACAAAAGACTTAAAACTTTTCATTCATTCATTTATATAATGTAGAAAAGTAAATTTAGTTATTGAAATAAGAGTAAAACTTCTTTTGATTCTTCCATCTGTTATAAAGAGATGCATTTTTATTAAATTATTTGACATATGAAAAATAACTTATATTAAGCTAGTTAAAATAGTTGAGTCAACATAATTCTGAAACATCAGTTATATTATCAAAAGTATAAAATGGTTTCATAACTCATAAGCCTATAGATGATTTAATTACATACTAGAGTCTTTTACAACATTAGATACATAGTAAAATTCAAGTACTTTTATAGAATACAAACATTCAAATTTGCACACTCATAATTTACGTGTCTGCCCAAATATGCATAGCTGTTTTGTTAATGTTTAATAAGTCATACATATTCCAATAAGAAACCAAATATACTATAGAAACTTCAGTAGCATACTATCTACATTAAACCATAAAAAGGAACCCCACAACTAGCAGGTCTCATTCTCCTTTTTTTTCCTTTTCTTTCCTTGCGATCGTACGGAAAACACTATCTCTAAACAAATTGCTTAGTGGTGTACTATTATGAATCAATACAATTTTTCAAAATAAATCTATTTGCAGGAAAATAATGAATCAAGTATAAACCTTTTCCATAACTTTTCCTTAAAATTGGTTCTTAAACCAAAATAGTGTTTAGCAGGAAAATTTAAGATACTATATAAAATCAACAATAATTAAACTTCTGCTTTTAAAGACAATATTGAAATATAATTCATAAGCCCACCTATTAAAGAGAATAAGGAAAAAAAATACTATTTAAACCATAAATTCATAATATAGTCTTTACAACTTTTATAGAATCAATCCTAAGGGTCATTAGAGTCCATTGTGCACATCTAGACCTGCTATCTACATTCACAATCTGTAATTTTTATTTCAACAGAAGAGGGAGCTATCTACAACCTCAATCTGTTATATGATTTCAATAGAAGAGGGAGCTATCTACAACCTCAACATGGAGGGAGAATTTTATATCAATCATATATCATTATGTAATGATATCCATATACAATCGATCGTAATATCAATTTCAATAAATGAAGTGATATTCAGGTTAATAACTATGTCTATAATCAGCTATAAGACTTTTAAACTATTCCATTTATGTAATAATGTCAAAATCATAGTAGGCAAAATTTCATTTGATTAAAACTTATTATTTCTAAGATAAAATAATGGACTTCTTTTGATTAAAACTTATTATTTTTTAGAAGCATTTTCATACTTTCTTTGCTGGACTGGCTGGACTACTACAAATGTAATGAGAGGTCTATAATCAGAAATCCTTGAATAAGCTTCTCTAATTGCTTGTGACCTCATTCAGGATGCATACTTGTTTGCTACAGGCCAATTCATACTACCACAACATCAGCAATAGATGAACTGAAATTATGAAATGGGTGAGGATGAGTAACATTAGCTCTCATAAAGATTACAAACTCATTCGAGTAAAGAAGGCGTGAAATTTGAGCTAGTAATGAATTGTACAAAGAAACTGTGCATCCTCCAACTTTGGTGTTGATCTTAAGAGCCAAATTAGCAAGAAATTATGAACTCAACTTGCTACGATTTGGAAACAAGCAACATTGACTTACAATAAAAACACTTGTCTCTGCTATTGGCTTCAAATCTGCATACCCTTTGTATCTCTTCTCCATTATACATATAAGCAACTGGAGATAGGGGTTTTATGAATTTTATTGAGTTTCAATTCCAGAAGGGAAACATTGTTAAGCACTTGAGTCAGCTCATTACATATGGAGTTCATATATCTTTCCTCAGTTTCACCAACTGTGTGGCTAGAAGATGAGATGCTTCTCCTTTCAGACATTGCAAACCCTAAAAAGAGAGATGTTCCCAACTAAATTTCCCTCTATTCCTTTTAATCTCACTTAAAACATTGTACAAATATAATAGGTAATCAAGGGTATTTTTGCAATAAATTTATGTTCTCTCTCATTAGACAGTTTAAAATTACATTAACTTCTTTTTTGAAAGTTATAAAAATGAACGACAGGGGCACATAGTCTAACAGAGTCAAAATATAAGGGTATACCAGTTTATTTAGAAAAATACAGAGGTAGGATAGTTTCTTTTGTCAAAATATAAGGACAAAATTATAATTTTTCCTTTTTAAAAAAGGTAGGACATTAACACGCTTATGACATAGTACATAAGTAATATATAAATATTTTAAATAAATAAACAATCATTTATAATAAGCTATAAACATAAAATAAAAATAATTAATTTTTTTATTTCAATGACATAAAAGTAAATTAAAAAATAATTTATTTTTATTGATAATAAAAAAGAATCTTGGTTGAGTAGGTCGGTGTAAGAAGTAGTCTTATATACCAGAGGCTAGATTGCACGGACACGAGACATGAGATATGAAAACATATGGATACTAAAATTTTAAAAAGTAGCACATCCATGTGCTTAGGATACACTATAATAAATGAGTAATATGTTAATATTTTAAATAAATAAACAGTAATTTATAAATGATCATAAATATAAAAAAAAAACTTAATTTCAATATAATTAATTAGATTCTTAAAATTATTACCACTATTGAAAATTTATTAATAGTGTGTATTCATTTTTTTATGCACATCATATCATTCATGGTTTTTGCTATTGAATATTTTATGAGAAATTTGACATGATACTTAAGAATACATATCTTAACGTTTCAACTTTTCAATATATCTCAATAAGATACAATTTATCATTTTATTATATAATTTTACTATTTTGAATGATGATATAAAATATTATTTCATCTTTTAATATTACCTTGTGCATTGTGTAGATTATAAGAAAAAAAATAATCATATTTTTAGATAATATCATATAGGAGGAAAAAAATTAATATTAATAGGTAAAAATTATTTTATTTGAAAATAAGAAAGGAATATAAGGGAAAAAAATTACGATAATTTTCTCTTCAAATTAGAAGGAAAATAAAAAACTATAATTGTAAAGAAAAATCAATTCTACTTTTATTTTATATCCAAATAAAATAAGTAATAAAATTTTTTCTGAGAAAAAATTTAGTCCCTTCTTATTTTTTTCTGATTATTTATTAATAAAAAAGGTACAAAAATAAATTAAAAAATACTTAATCACGCAATACGGAAATTTACGCAATATGATAAACTTTTTTTAAAAAAAATCAACCCGCTTAGAACACAATACACTGAATAAGTATAATACATTATATTTCAAATAAATAAATAATCATTTATAATAAATTATAATATAAAATAAAAAACTTTATTTCTTATTTCAATACAATTAGTTAAATTTTTTAAATTATTATCACTATTGAAAAATACATTAATTGTGTGTGTGCAATTTTTCATGTAGGTCATACTAGGAGTGTCAAAATGGTTACGATACGCGAACATGATTTGCCTAACACACGAAATAAATTGATTAGATTTGAGGTTAAATGAGTCACTTATTTATGACATAAATATAAATGTGTTGTGTCGTAGGTTAACACACGGGTTAAGCGAATGACCCGTTTATTTAATAGTAAAAAAGTAATTTTAGTATTAGATGTCAATTAAAATCTATTTAAATTTTATTGTTGTATTACTTTTTTATTTTAATCATGAATCTTGAAGAATTTATGCATTTTACGTGTGAAATTTTATTTTTAAATATGATTGAGTTAAATAAGTAAAAGCTAAAAATACTATAAACAGATTAAGTGGATCGTATATAAGTCAAGACTTCCACTTAATCTATTTATAATATTAAGCGGATTACATAAATTGTATATTGGTCAACACAACCCATTTAATCTGTTTATGATATGAAGAGGGACAAACGTATCGTGTTAAGTGGAGAAGAAAGAAAGATTGGAGAGACCCTAAATATGAAAAATAATATCATATTTATAGTAATTAATTAGTTTTTTTTGTTAAATGTCAAGATTAGTAATTTATTATTCTTTGCAAAAGTTATTTGGCATTTATAAATTTTGTATTTTCAGTTATACTTAAAAAATACATTTAAAATTAAAAATTCAGTTGAATATTGAATCTGGTCAAATATTTTAATTCAATGAGAGTTGAATAATTGGTCTCAAAATATCGGTATTTTGACATTTAAGTCTCAAGCATGTGTTTTATAGAACCGTCGCTTGATGATTATAATTTTACACGTGCTACAATATTTTTTAAATAGAATTTTTGCTTCTGAAAAAATAAAATAGAATTCTTAACCATGAAAAATTATTACATCGATAGCCTTTAACATGCAAACGTGTAATAATGAGTAACAAAACCAAAACTAAATATCTTTTAACCCAAAAGAATATGGACGAGTTAATTGGAATAGACTGGGTGGGTCCCAAGAAGTGGAGATATAAATTCCACATCCGATGAGTGCAAGAAAAAGAAGTGGATGTATAAATGTTAACCTCCCTTAGATTTGTAAGGAAAAGACCCTTTTAAATGTGATGGATTCAATTTGTCGGATGAATTAATTTGCAAAAATTAATTTTTTTGTATAATTTACTCTGAATTTGCACTAAAAGGAATAAAAAGCCCATTTTTTCATGACAAAAATAATTTAAATATTTTCAACTAATAAAAATTATTTAAAAAGTTTAAAATTAGAAAGGAAAAATTATTAAAAACATAACAATAATGATAAAGATATTATAATGTCTTATCATTGATTTAAAAAATATTGAAATGAAATAATTAATTTAAATAAAATTCTTAGCAATTATCACGTCATTTTATTCTTTAAATCAGTAAACACTGATATTGCATGTCATGCTAACATGTGACTAGATTCAAGTGGACCTCACTACTTACTGATTCGTATTTTCAATTGCCAATTCACCGGTAAATACTTGATTGCATAATTTAAATGATTCAAAAATTCAATTCATAAAATTTTCCATTCATATGTTAAACTAAATAAAGATTTAGGTTTTGGTACTTATTTATTATTTTACAATACATATGTTTCACCTTCAAAATTATGAAGTTAGGTTTGACCATATTGAATGTTTATAGTTGATGGAAACATTTTATTTGCGTACTCCATTTAAATTTATACACGTATTTTGTTATTTTTACAAGACTCTTTTTGAAGATTCAAACTCTATAATAATCCATTAATGTATAAAATCCTTTTTTAGGATGATGAACATATAAAAATCAAATAACAATCATTAGCGAGTTTGATCACCTAACCTACTCCTAACTAATAAATAATCTATCTTTTATCCAATATATAATTATTAACATATAATAAAAAAATATATTTGATAAGTAATATTAAATTCCTAAATCAACTCTAATTAATAGATAATTTAGGATTCAAGATCTTTATCCTATATGGATATATATTATAAAGTTACCCTAAAGACGGGTTAATATACAGTTGACTACATCTCAAATTTTGAGAGATTAACAATTAGTGTAGTGAGCGTGGAACACACTTTCAACCCTAGACAATCCCCATAGTTCTTTTTTGACCCTTATAGTTGTCAATCCAACTGAGAACCCGACTGCAAAAAGGCCAAGGCAATGCCAATGGCGAAGCTAGGCAATAATTCACCTTTACCCTCCCATCTACTACCGATTCACAAGTTGCAGCTACCTTTGCCCAAGCTTATTCTTAATTTACTACAGTGTTGAAAGGCCTCTTGGAGAAACTCTTCACCTGATGGTGAACTGACCTCACCCTCCAAACTTACGATCCCTCCTCACAAAGAGGGTAAAACCCATCCACATTCCCTAAACACCAAAGCCATAATCAGGAGTTCAGTCATACCCAACCAATATTAGATGAGGCAAATCTTTGGGATGTCATCAAAGAGCTAGTTTGGGAATGTAAGAAAGAAAGGGAGACAGGAGACTATGGTCAGGATTCACTATTATCACCTAATATCTTAGCCGCAACTTTTTCTCCAAAATTCAAGCTTTCCACCACTCTCCAATCTTATGACAAATGTACCGATCTAAGAAGTCACTTGGTAATTTTTCGAGCTATGATGTATCCACAGACTAATTCAGAGGATCTGATGTGTAAAGTTTTTCTAACTACTCTTAAAGGAGCAGCACAGAAGTGGTATCAAACACTCAAAATGGATCCATTCACTCTTTCTCGCAGCTAGCCACAGCATTCTGAGCTCGCTTCATAACGTGTGTCCCGTCGAGGAAAATTTCCTCCAATCTAGTAGACTTGAAGAGAGAAGAAGGAGAAACCATGAGACAACATGTATCCAAATTTCAAAGGATGACGATGCAGGTAGAAAACCTAAATAATGAGGTTACTTTAAGCTCTATGGTAAAGAATTGCAGATATAATAAATTATTTGAAATCTGAGCATAGACTCACCCCTAACCTTTGCAGAGCTCATGGTATGAGCCCACAATTACACAAAGTTAGATGAAGTCTATGAGGCTCAACAACGTAGATCGCTCAACGAAAATAAGCTCAAGCATAAAAGACATCCTTCCCTAGTTAGGAGGGTTCACCTCGATAGAGATCGCTCATTTGGTTCTCATGAGCTAGTTATAATGTACGAACTCCATATTCAAAGGATAGCAGGTCACAGCAAGATCAAGAGTTTACCCCTTTGAACAAGTCACGTTTAAAGATTTTATCACGGATGAGAGAATAAGGCAATCGAGTCTATTTCTACTATCCTAGAATAATGAAGGAAGACACCTCAAACTAGAGAGATAAGAGCAAATATTGCGAATTTCATAGAGATGTAGGACACGAGAGTGAGGCTTGTTGGCAGTTGAAGAGAGAAATAGAGCACCTAGTATAGAGAGGCGAGCTGAAACAGTTTGTAAGAGAAGCTCAAAGGGATGGCAAACAAAAAGGTAAGTAGGTGAGAGAGTGTCCCTTAGGCACCATGCACACCATATTTGGTGGTTCCTCAAGAGGTGATAGCAATTCGGAAAGAAAATGAAGAGCCAGGGAAATATATTCCATCCTGCCCCAATCAAGGCCGAATCCTAGACAGCCCATATCATTCTCTAAGGCTGATGGCAAACACGTACATATCCCATATAGTGATGCCCTGGTAATCGAAGGTATATTGGAAAATTTCTTGGTAAAAAGAATTCTAGTAGATAAGGATAGTACCATAAACTTGTTGACCATGGAAGTGCTTAAAGCTTGGAAGTTAGATTCGATGAAGCTCAAACCCGTTAGAACCCCTTTGGTTGGTTTAGTAAGAAAACCTATTCAAGTGTTTGGATCGATTATATAGCTCTAGAACTAGAAACTAAAATTTCATCAAAGAAACTTAAGCTAGAATTCGTGGTGGCAGACATTCACTTTCCATATAATGCCATATTGGGTGGACCAACCCCTTATAAATTAGAAGATGCCACGTGCATCAAGTACCTAACCATGAAGTTCCACTCTGACAAAGGCAAAGTGATTGCCATTAGGGGAGACCAGAAAGTAGCTAGGGAAACATATATTATACCGTTAAAAGGATTATCTCTCGCCCTACTAATCATGTGGGGGTCAGGGACTGAGCTACCTATAAAACCAACCAAACACAAACCCTTTAATATCCCCATGAGTAATGTTGACTCCAGTCCAACACCGGTGAGCGAGCTTGTCACATGGGAAGTAAGGCAAGGTAAGAAATTAATGTTGGGAGCCGATCTAACAGAGGAAATACAGGTCGACATTAAGGCAGTTCTGGAGACTAATGTTAGCAGCTTCGCTTGGATAGTAGAAGACATAATTGGTATCGATCATGATACTATATCCCATAAACTCAGCATTGATCCAAGCTGCAAACCAATTAAGTAGAAAAAAAGAAATCATGGTCTAGAGAGACAGCAAGCCATCCCTATTGAGGTACATAAGCTTTTGAAGGCGGGATTCATAAGAGAGATGACCTATCCTAAGTGGTTGGTGAATGTAGTCTTAGTATCAAAACCCAACGAAAAATGGAGACTATGTGTTGACTTCACCGATTTAAATAAGACATGTCCAAAAGACCCCCTATCCTTTACCCAATATAGATTAGTTAATAGACTCAACAACAGGTTATGAGGTCTATCGTTTTGTAGATGTAGCGACAGGGTATCACCAAATAAAGATGAATAAATTTTTTAAGGATATTTTTAGAACACTCTAACGACATTTTTTTGACAACATATGGACATTTTCCAAAATTTTATAAAGTTATTAGATAAATTTATTAATTAAAATTCTAAATGTCTAAAACATAAATTAGATAAAAAATTTGTACTTCAAATTAAAAATTAAAAGGCAATTAAAAGACACAAAAGAGAAGAAAGAAAACTAAATTATTGTTTATTGTATATCTATCGTTATAAAATTTAAGACCTAATTTATAATTTTGATTTCAATTCAACTCAAGATTATTACTATTATTTTCTTTCCATAACAATGAATACATAACTACAAGAAAAATGCAAAATAGCAACCAATTTTAGTGACCGATTGTATGTGGTCTCTAAAATTACTAAAATAGTGACCACTTAGATATCGATGGCAACTGAAAAAAAAAGAAAAAAATAATAATTATTTAACAAATATTGCGTCGATGAGTTTCGAAATAGCAACCGATTTAGCAACAATGTAACGACTGACAGCTTATTGGTCGCTAAGTTCCATAGAAAATTTTGGCTTGAAAATTAGCAACCGATACGACTAAATTGAGACCATATTATAAAAAATAAAATTAAAAAATACTTAAATAAATAGCGACCGAATATAATCGGTCAACTCTCTACCACAGTCTCAATTTCTTAAACTTACTCTTTATCTCAAAGTTAGACACTCTCTCTCTTTCTCTCTGCCCTAAATACATCTTTCCATTATCGATTACTCCGACTAGATCCATTGTTGTCCTCCTTCAGCCCTGCGGACAGCATCAAGTTCTTCCAACAGCAAATATTTAGGTATTTTTTATTATTTCTTTTCCCCTTAAAAAAGTTAATATAGCTTTTATTTTAATCAACATTTTAATATATATATATATTTTTAATTCTCTTCTCACAAATGAATGTAGATTGGGTAGTTTCTCTTTTGCTACCTTGACAATTTGTTAAAGGTAAGAACTCTTCGTCTTGCTCATAGTTTTTTTATTTTTTTTTAATTTTTTGAATAATTCTTTTGTTGTATACTTTTAATTTTTCTATTTTTGAATGCTTTGCCCACCTAATTGACTAGTTAGGGTTTGTGTATTTGTACTCTTATTAAGTTTAAACTAAGCAGTGTCAATTTTTTTCATTGTTGAGTTTACATTTTTTTTTATAAATTTCTGGGTTTTCTTATCTAGAATGAATATTTGGGTTTTCTTATTTTATGTAGGGCAGAATAGTATTTGCATTTATGATCAACAATCACTAAAATTTCAATTTTTGAATAAAATAAGATAAACCTAGCTATAGAATTTTGATTTGTTAGTGGCCATTAGGTGTAACGATCACTATAATTTTTTATCTGTTAGTGGCCATTAGGTGTAACGATGGCCAATAAGTTTCTGCAAATGTTATATATATAACAGTAGTATTCTGCAGAATTTTGCCACTAAATATTAAGCTTTTGCAAAATTAAGGGCAATCAATTAATTAAAACCATGTCCATAGCTAAATTAATGTATTGCAAGTTGCATTAGCTTTTGATATCTGCGAAATTAAAATGGTTTGATGGGTTTATTTGGGTCAACCATGTGATAATGGTCATATAACAGGAAGGCATACTTTTGTTAATACAACAAAATTGTTCCCCAAAGTTTATGGAAATCCCTCTCTAATTATAAGTTTTTAACTAATAAAAAAGAAAAAAAAACATTCATTTTTTTTCTCTTTGATATATATTGATACATTCTAAGTTAGGCTACTCTTTTCTTCTTTGGCAAACAAGCTTTTGTTTATTACAATAATTTTACTATTGCTCCTCCAAGTGCCACTTCTTCAGTTACACAGGATCCAGCTTTGACTGAGCAGGTTCGTCTAATGCAAGAGCAAATGCAAAAACAAGCAGAGGAAATGAGAGAGCTCAGAGAGTGGCGAGAGCAGATGATGCAGCAAATGGGTACTAGACAAGGTCCACCATGTACAAACACTACTTTTGCAGAGGATGCAAACATTACACCACTTTCTCACCACTCACTGGATCACTTTGATGGTGCAACAGACGCGACTTAGAAAAGCTCGACTAATAAATCTATTAGAACTTCCTTTTTCAGATTTAACAATCATTGCATACTAGGACTAGTGGAATATTTATGCTACACTTGTTTCACTAGCTTTGGCTTCCTTCCATTTTGTTTTAGTTTATATTGGAAGGTTGGAAATACTTGTGTATATTTTGGATATGGTTTTGCAGGTTATAAATTTTTTAGAATTGTATGAAAATAATTAGTTTTTTTTTTCTATAAACAGACACTTAGCGACCGAATTGATATAATATAGCGACTGAATATTAAATTATTTTAATTCATTTGCAAATATTAGCGATCAAATTGTGACCAATAATTTAATTTTTTTAAACTATTAGCGACTAAATTAGAGACCGCTTGACCTCCTTAGAGACCGATTTATTTGCGACAGTTTACAAACCGCTATATAGCTACGAGAAGGAAATCAAATCAGCGACTACGGCAAGATTTTTAGCGACAGAAAAATAAAATGGTCGCTAACTAGCAGATTAGCAACAAAACGTGTCGGTCTCAGTTCAGTCACTATTTTTATTTAGCAACTGATTTTAATTATTTAGCGATCGAATTTTCGGTCGCTATTTGGTGTTTTTTTTTGTAGTGCTTTTTAAACTGCCCTCATGATTTCAAATTCATAATTTTGATTACGAACTTTTCAAAATCATAACAATGAATTGCTAGAGGGTATATACGACATGAATGACCTTATTGCCAACCGTAGCATAGTGAGGCACAAGGAAATATCAAATGAAATATATACATTCCCAATTAGTTCAATATGTAATACTATCATGCAAATTTTCAAGCAAAATTAAATAATGGTAACAATATTATTTTATATTTTAATTAAGACAACATCGAATACACTAATTTATTTATTTATTAATTAATTTAAAATTTTAATGGATTGGAATAAGATTATAGACTCGCTTTGGTTATCAAATTTATTTTTATTTTTTTATTATTTCTCTCCACAGAAAAAAAAGGAAAATAAACATCTTAATTAGCCGTTGATGAACTAATAATGCAACACATAAACATTATACTCAACAACAGCGTCTCCTGAAGTTTGATTGAAACTATAAGCAGTAGATTGAACATAACCTCTAGCAAACCGGAAGAGCCCAGTTCCACCGACCACCACCATCTCTCTAGTTTTAACCTCATATAGACCTTTGTTCCTCCCCATTACACTTAAAGTGCTACCATTATACTTCCCTTCAAGAAAAACAAAATTCATCACCACTATTACGCTGAGTTCTCCTTGCGAAGCAGCTCCGTAAAATCCCTGAGATCTCCCTATCAATTTTGAGCTCAATTCCGGCTTCTCCGTCAATGGGTCATCCATCATGCTTATGAAGCCAAACCCGAAGGTGGTGTTTGTCGGTGACTTCACAATCTCGACGACAGTAGGGTTAGGGCCGTTGTATATGTCATGCCAGTAGAAGCAAAAATGGCTAAGCTTTTCCTTTGTCAGACCATATATGTTCTTGTCTAGATTTGTTACAAAATCTTGAGTTTTGCCGGCTACCGGGATTATGGTGAAGGAAAAGAAAAGATTAAAGGAGAAGAAGAGATTGAGAGCTGCTATTGGAAAATGTTTAACCATACTTTTGATCATTTTTTGCCTGAGTCCAAGACGTTGATTTGTGGAGTGGTAGTGTTTATATGTATATATAATGAATAAAATAATAATAAATTATTGAGTTTGCGTTTTACTTTATTTTTCACCGAAGGGTAAATGCTAGTTATTTATTTGATTTATTTATAATGTTTTATTCAATAATTTTACGTTTTCGTATCATTTTAATTAGTAATTAATAAAAATAGTTATTTATTAGTAATAATACTTACTGTTAAAAATCTTATTATTTTGTCAATGTTTATTTTTAATAACTAGTCACGTGTACGATTCGCTGATGGTAATATTTTTGTTATTGTTTTTATTATTCTCCAATATTCACCTGAGTAATCAATAAAAAAATAGAGAAATAAAATTCTAAATTTCATTATGTTGAAAGCTCCAACCTTGTTTTTCTCTTGAAACTAAACTTGAAAATTGAGAAATGGATCAACTTAGTTTTAGATGCAGATTTGCAGGGTGTATTAGTGTCTCGTGTGAGCAAAGTGTTGGCAGAAAAAGGGGTCTTTGTATCATGTGGTAGAACTCAACTACCATATGTTGTTTGTCTTCCTTCTTACATCACATTAATATTGTAGTTGATGAATGATGGAGATTCATGGGAATAAATGGCTAGCAAGATGATGGATTGAAACACATCACTTGGGATTTGATTTCTAGGCTCTCTTCGATGTGTAGTTTGTCGTGGGTGTGTAGGAGGGATTTCAAAGAGGTCATTTATTAGCATGAGAAATCGGGGGTTAATCTAAAAGATCCACGGAAATCGAAAATGTTCCATCATTCTCTTAATAATTGCCAACTTTCTGACTTGGGTTTTCATGGTTATTGTTTCACGTGGAGCAATGGCCAAGGGGGTGATCTGAATATTGAAGAACAGTTGGATTGTTATGTAGCTAATCAAGCATAGATCAATATGTTTCCTGGGGCTTCTATACAATATCTCCTTCGGTAAGGTTTCAACCATTGTCCGATCCTGCTGTCTCTCATATCAATTGTGAATAGAAAACGTAGGAGGAGGAGACCCTTTTGTTTTGAATGACGTGGCTTCAGGAAGAATCTTATGTTACTATGATCCAAGATACTTGGGATTCATCTTCTTTCTTGCTTAATTGTGATCAAGTTAAAGAAAAGGTTAGACTTTGTGGTGAGGCTTTAAAAAAATAGGAATGAATCCATTTTGGGCATATTACTCGTGATATTAGTGATTTACAGGAACGTTTGAGTAGGTTACATTTTGGACCATAATTGAATTAGGCCATTGCACGTCACTGTCAAACTGAATCTCGAATAAAGGAGTTATTAGCTCATGAAGATGTGATGTGGTGTCAATGAGCTAGAACACAATGGCATAAAGCAAGTGATAGAAATACTTGCTTCTTTCATATCAAGGCTAATCTATGATAAAAAAAAAGAACCATATTACTAAAATACGGGATGGTGCAAGGAATTGGTACAATGATGTTACAGAAATAGCTAAGGTCATGACCACATACTACCAAGACCTTTTCTCTTCCTCCAACTTATTTGCTCCTATGGATGTCTTGGATGTTGTAGAAACAAAGCTATAGATAGAGATGAATGCCCACTTGTCTGAACCTTTCAATAGGGAGGAGATTTGTATTGCTCTTAAACAGATGCACTCCTTGAAAGCTCTGGGACTGAATGATATGCCTCCTATCTTTTTCCAAAAATTTAAGCATATTATAGTTGATTTTGTAGTTGATAAAATTTTATCTATCCTTAATAACAACGAATTGTTAGGTTTTCTAAACCACACTTTCATTACCCTAATCCCGAAAATTAATAATCCAGAACACACCAAGGACTTTAGGCCTATCAGTCTCTGTATGTTTTATTCAAGATAGTTACTAAATCTTGCTAATAGACTTAAATTGGTCCTTCCCTATGTCATTAGTCCCTCACAGTTTACTTTTGTGTTTGGTAGGTTAATCATTGATAATGCTCTCATGGCTTTTGAAATTTTCCACCACATGAAAAATAGATCTAATGGAAAGAAAGGTCATTTTGCACTTAAATTGGATATGAGTAAGGATTATGATAGGGTTGAGTGGAATTTTCTTGCCATTACAATGTTAAAAATGGGTTTTACCCAACACTGGATGGATTTTATTATGTGATGGGTGTCGGCTGTTTCATATGCTTTACTAATTAATGGTGAACCCCAACAAGTCTTCTATCCTACAAGCGGACTTCGACAAGGTGACCTGTTGTCTCCTTATTTATTTTTCATTTGTGTAGAGGTTTTTGAAATTTGAATCAGCGAGAGAAAGGGGAGCAGAAAATTCATGGCATTTAAATTTGTAGGAGAGCCCTATTGATCTCCCACCTGTTCTTCGCTGATGATAGCTTTATTTTTTGTCGGGCTTCTATTTAGTAGGCGAATATAGTGGTTAAAATCCTTGTAAGTTATCAGGTGGCTTCAGGACAAAAGGTGAATGTGGACAAGTAAGAAATTTCTTCCAGTAGAAATGTCCCTAGTAATGATAGAGGAAGCGTTCAAAGCAAGCTAGGAGTAAGGAGTATTCAACAACATTCCAAATATCTCAGTTTACCGACTACAATAGGAAGAAAGAAGAAATAAATATTAAGCAATATTGTTGATTGCATTACAAAAAAACTGAAGGATTGGAAAGAGAAGACCCTATCAATAGCATGAAAATAGATTCTTTTGAAAGTTTTAATACAGTCCATTCCTACTTATTTGATGAGTTGTTTCCTATTGCCTAAGGATACTTGCTCCTAAATTGAATCTTTGATGGCTAAGTTCTAGTGGGGCTAGAAGAGGGATGAATGTAAATTGCATTAGGCCAAGTGGTTGACATTGTGTCGATATAAGTAGAGTGGTGGGGTGATGTCACGACCCGTTTCCATGGGCCGGACCGGCACTAGGACCTGGGTAAGCTTAAGGCCCCCGAGGCCCGTAGTAAGCCTAATATCTTATTTCAACACCATAATTACATGAAAATATTCTACAAGTTGACCCATTATATTTTTAGTGACTCAACTATCACAAGGCC
>CANUEX010026083.1:0-17678 GCA_948099535.1 Jatropha multifida | reverse complement strand
CCCCCCCCCCCCCCCCCCCCCCCCCCCCCCCCCCCCCCCCCCCCCCCCCCCCCCCCCCCCCCCCCCCCCCCCCCCCCCCCCCCCCCCCCCCCCCCCCCCCCCCCCCCCCCCCCCCCCCCCCCATTTTATGCATTTGTCGATGATGTGGCTGCCACATTATGCAATCCTAACAGTCCAACTCGTTAATTTGGCGAGTGTATATCACGCCCCAATTTCTTACATGGCTAGGCATGCATAAATTACAAAAGAACTAGTTTATGGGTCAAAAGGTCATTTTGAAAGTTGAGGTGGCCAAAAGACTTTTTTGCGCAAGTACAGAAGCTAATTTATGTATTCGGCCAATTAAAACAACCCTTAATTTACAATTTTAAGTAATCTTCCAACTTGTTACAACACTTTTATCAATCACTTTTGCTTTACATCCATGTAATTAATTCTTTAGTTAATTATCAAATGAGTAAAATCCTTTATATATATATATATATATATATATTTATATACACATATATAAACAAATCTTTATTTCACTAACCTTAGTCAATACATAAGTATCATTTAATAAAATCCTAGAGTAGGATAAAGAATCAACCCTTCAATTAGACTTCAATTAAATAAACGTATCTTATGAGTAACCCAATTTGTACTTAAATATAGCAATATAAAAAAGTATAATGATAACACCTTTTCGCAAGTAATAAAAAGTGAGTAGAGTATTGTCCTACGAAAATTATATATCAAGTACCAAAATTATATTAATCTATTATTATTTAAATAACAATAAAAAGAATAATTGTAAAAATAAAATAAATAAAATAAAACCACAGAAAAAGATCAAGCAAGAATGTTTGATGAAAAAAAATCAAAATTTAAAAGCTACTGGGGATTTTGACTTCAGTTAATTTTATCCAAATTATTTTATTAGTTTGTTAATCAATTTTAATTGTTCAAGTAGGGGAAATAACCCTAAAATTACTAACAAGCTCTTCCGATATATTGTTAGTTATTTTAACCCTCTCTAATTACATATCTTCCAATAGTACAATCAAATATGAATTAAATCATTAAATTTTATGGTTTTTTTTAAGAATTCATAACCTAATAACATATGAAAACCCCGTATGAGTCAAACCATATAGCTTCCACATCAAGTTATTATTTCCATATAATTTATTACATTTTTCTTATCAAAAACACTTTTTTCGATAGTGATTAAAGAAATAAATCAATCCAGGGGAAACTCTGCCTAGAAACATTAAATTCAATAATAAATTATATCTTGAACAAGGAAAAATCAATCTAATATTGTAAATTAGAATAGAATATAAGCTACATCAAATTCCTAGTATGAGAATTTAGTTCGACATAGTAATTAAATAAAGCTCAATCAAACTTGAAAATAATTCTATAATCAATATGAATAATAAAAAATAAAAACAAGATTAAGAGTTTAGAGATAAAAACTAGTCAGCGAATAATGTAGACGACTTCTTTGATTCTTTCCACAACTTGAATACTTGAAGTCATAAAAAAAAGAACAACTAAGAAAAGAGTAGAACAAAGATCTAAGATTTAAGATTCGTTGATCAATTGCTGTGGTGAGCTCTCTCTATATATACTTCATAGGGTGTCTTCGAATCCGAGTAGGAAACTAACTGACCTAATTAGGAGAAAATATTATTTAAGTAGAAAACTGAAGTTGGATTTCTTCCTAATTAGGAGTCTTCTTTCATCAAATAGGGCATGAACATAGATAAGGTGGACCCTTTTACTATTCTCATGCAGTTCCATGCACAGGCCACACCCAAACTTCAAATCTATACGGGCTAAATAATTGAATTCGGCCTATTAGAATTTTCAGCTTTCTTGGTAACATGGCCGTGGCATTTGACACGGCCTGACAGTGTACTTTACTGACTTAACCATTTTGAGCTTTTGATTCCAAATTTCAGCTCTAATCTTCTTTAATGCAAATTTTAGCTATTTTTTTTGCTAAAAACCTTTCAAATCATACTTATCAAAACTCAAGAAAACTTAATTAAAAACATAAATAAATCTAGATAAAACTAATTAAAGCAATAAAAAAATACTAAAATTCCTAATAAAAACTAAGCTAACAATTTTATAAAAATACGACCTATCAAAATTCCTAAAACTTAAACCATTGCTTATCCTCAAGCAATAAAACTAAAAACAAACAAAACACAAACCAAACAAACTAGCTTAATATGGTTGGGGATAATTATTCACAATCTTAAGAATATTAAAAATCTATTAACATGAGAATAAATCAAGTGTCATATTCTTGTAAAAATTCAAGCTTTTAACAAAACATGTTCCTTAGTGTGAATATAAATTAATAAAACTTCAATATCAATAATTGATCAAATTATGATAGATAAAATATGAATTTTCACAAAAATTATTAACCTTTAAATAACAGATGAGGAATTTAAATTTAACATCATTCATAGGCAAAATTAGTTATCACTTCTCTATAATTTTAAATGCTACACAATTATAAAGATCAAAATGTCTTTTATTAAGGTTATAATGGGGTCTTAGGGTTAATTTAGTTAAAAGAAGATGGATATAGGATAAAAAAGAGTGCAAAAAGTGTATAATATAAATATTTTAATTATATTAAAACATGTACTTTTATTTGTAAAGGGAGATTATCTTGAAGTTTTTTACTAGCTCAATACTATAGATGTTTTGGCAAGGTCTCTTCATAATTCTTGAATAATTTCTTCCTTGCTAAGAATAAATTTTTGAAACTTAAATTTTTGGTTGATTGCTTTTTGGTATGTTTTTCTTTTATTTTTCTAATTTCTCCACTTGCTAGTATTTAAATGAAAAATTTCTCTCTTTTTTTTTCTTGCTATCTTTTAATAAAATCAAATCCTTTAATTATACATGATTGCACTTGGGGTAAAGGTTTAAAATTGGTTTAAAGGCTAGGTTTAAATAGGGGGAAACAAGAAAAAATATTGGTTATAGATTTTAAACTGGTTGTAAGGATTATAATTAACCTACCTAGGCTAAAATATAAAGTTCAACAACGAATGCCTAAATCATCTCTTTCTAATGTAAGCATTTTAAAAATTTTGCCTCAAAGAAATTTCTAATTTTGTTCTAGGAATGCCAAGGTTAATATTAATTTAAATAAAAGCATACATATCTATCATAATAATTGCAAAAATAGGTATTTATGATCTTAAAGACAAATGTTCATATCAAGGAATTATATTTAAGTTAAAAAGTTCAGATTTAAACTTAAACATACTATTACAGAAAGACAACTAAATTTATAACAAATTATTAGATTATGATAATTTTTAATCTTGTTTATAATTATTCTAACCATATTAAACTAACAATGCAAAACGAATAAGCAAAACATTTTCTTTCCCAACTTAATCTAGCACATTGTCCCTAATATGTGAAATCAAGTATAATTCCCCAAACTTAAAATCATGCCACAACATAAAGCGTAAGAATTATTAGACATAGATGAACTAAAAACCTTTTACAACCATTGTATTAAGGAATATGATGAATTAGAATTCAATGGCTAAAAGCTGATAAAGAGAGGAAAAACTAAATAATAAAATTAAAAAAAAAATCTAAGATAAACCAATGGTTCAAGATAAAAATAAGGAAAAACTAAAAACACAATAAAAAACTAATGACATAAACAAAACTAGACTTAAAATTAGAAAAATAATAAACATAATAGTACAAAAATAAGAATTGAATCTACAGGAGGTGGCGGGGGAGGAGATTGCAACATCTGAATAATCATTTGGAGTTGAACATTTAATCTTGGATACTGATTTTGCATTGTGTCAAGTCGGAAATTGATGGTTTAATAAGATATATCTAAGCTAGTGAACCGATCAGACATCATTATTTCCATCCTCTCTATTCGATTGTCAAACATGTCCATCATTGTCTCGGCTTGTGCCACTGAGCGTGAAGGACCTGCACAAAAAAAAATAGAAAAAGTAGGAGATAAACCTCCTATGTTAGTTTCATCGCCTATAACGAACTATTTTTCAGTGTCGTTAATAATAATTTACCGGTCTGTGAATAATACCATCGGTCCGGAACTTGGTATTATTTCGGTCCGAAAAAATTACTATGTGTGTGTAATATGTTATGAATTAATATTTTTGGAGCATGTTTGCATGATTTAGGTGGGTAGAAAATATTTCATTAATATTTTTGGAGAATTGCGGCAATTAATGAATATTATTTTTTGTAACACCCACCGCCTAATCCAGGAGAATTAGACGACGGGTGCCACATTCGGTGCCGGAGCACCGTCCTATTCTACTCGTTAACTCCAGAATATATATTAGAAATGATTATATTTTCTTAGTGAAGCAAGTAATTTAAAATATTCAATAAAGGTTTTAGGGAGAATTCTACGAAAAATAAAATTTCAAAAATAAAATTTCACAAAAGCTCCCTTTAAAAATCTACTTGCCACACAAGGAAAATAAATACACTTCTAATATTAACCTCCAAATCTCAACTCCAAATAATTAGGAAAGATCACGCAGCACTTCTAAATGGTCATATTAATTCACTTAAGTTCTAACATATTGATGCCATTCACTTTCGGAACTACTTTTTAGAATTCATACACCATAAATAAATCAAGTAATAATACTTAAAACGTCCACCAATCTCATTAATTATAATTTCAATTTTGACAACGTCAACATTATATACAATAGAATTATACATGCCATAATACACAAAAATATACATATCCTACCCAAAAATCAATATTTCTACTCTAATGCTACCTCTCCGGTCTTCAGGTAGCACCCACAGCTCACAATCTGCGCGTAATGAAAATCAACACGCTGAGTAGAAGACTCAGTGGTACTAATAATTATAAATTAAAATAACCAAGAAATGCCAAGTAATAAATCTCAAATCAAATATATTTTAAGCATTGAAAACGTGCTAGTTAAATCCAAATATTTCGAAAAACCATAAAGAAATTCACACCTTAAAAATTTATACCAAACTCAATATAAATAAGAAAATATCACAAATACCAATATGTTTTCGGTTTCTTTATAACAAAATAAATTTTTTTTTTTATTAAGACTCATACCAATACCGAATGAATGTAAGCAGATTCGATCGTGGCCTGTGAAAGCGCCACTGTGGCCTGTGAAAGCACCACCCACCAATCACACAATCATGGCCTGTGGGAGCGCCACTGTGGCCTATGAAAGCACCACCATGGCCTGTGCAAGCACTACCACAAATAATAAGCGCGTCCGCCTATTTATAAGGGCTGATAACCTAGCATATGATATAGCTCCACTAAACAAAACGGGCTGATAACCCGAGCATGCTCACATATCACAATACATCTCATCATACCTCATTTCAATCATGTATAGTAGAGCCTAAAATAAATGCATTCTCCCACAATAATCATATTTCTCATTCACCATTTCTTATTCAAAAACATTCTATAATTAACACTTATTATTTCAAAATCACTTAATTTACAACTTATGAAAATTACCACATTCTCCCTTTTTTATACTTAATAAAATAAATTAAAATGGAAATATTCAAAATAAATATACTTAATATAGTATAAAAGTACTTAGATTAAGAAATTTCCAGCATTTTCATAAACCTGACCTTTGAGGTGTTCTCAAGGTATAACTGAAGTTATAGGACTTCATGAAGGGACCATAGTCCATATCATTTTCTAAGAGGGTGAAAGAAACCCATAAACACAGACGAACAATCCAAACACGATTCAGCACAACCAGTTTTGGTATAAAAATCATAAGTTGAGCTATCGGTATTCACATTAGAGACAAGAGGATGATTTAGAAAGCTAAGAAGTAGAACTACAACTTTTATGCAGAACATAAGACATTATCTTGCCATTTTAGTGGCCAAAATGGACAATCAATTCGAATATACAAATGAGACACCATAACAGAACCAGTTTTGGTATTTAAATCATAAGTTGACCTACAAGTATTGGAATTGAACATAAGATGATTTTTTGGAAAGATAAGAAATAGAGCTAAAACTTTCATGAAGAAGTCATAAACGAATGGAAATTATAAAAGGGTCAAAAAATGACTTCTAGTCCCACCTAAGAACACATCTAATATCAAAATTCACCAATTTAACCAAAACATACAAAATTCCCAAAATTCATTCAAAAACCTAAAAATTAAAAATTTAAAGAAATGAAAGGAAATAGAATATTATTGCACTAACCTTCAAATTAAGCTTGGTTAAGCTTAATCAATCTATTTCTCTCTCATTCCCTTTTACTTTGTAGAAGGGTTCACCCACCTCTTCCAATTATCAAAACTTATATACCCTAATCATGGAAATAATCAAAGAAGGAGGTGGAACATGATTTAGTGCATAATCTAACATATCTAAGCTATGAATTTCACTTATTAATTCACTAAACCAAAATTCATAACTTACTTGATTTGGTTAATTTGTGTTAGTTTTGGTAATAGAGGGAGAAGAAAGAAAAATGGTGGAGAGGGAGAGGAGTTGGCGTTGGAGAATGGAGAGGAAGAAGAAGAAGCGGTATGTAGATAAACTTTGTTGACCAAGTCAACAAGCTAATGTTGGTAATTCACCAAAATTTGACAAGTGTATGGCCTAGATCAAGTCAAGGTGTTCTAATCCAAAGGCTCTAAATATTCATCAATTAATTATCTTCCAAATATTACTTAACTCCACCAATTAATTAAATTAACTCCACAAAAATAATTCCTCAATTATTCCTTAATATACTACACTAGAAAATAATATTCATTAGTTGCCGCAATTCTCCAAAAATATTCATGAAATATTTTCTACCCACCGAAATCATAAAAACATGCTTCAAAAATATTAAATAAAATATTAGACATATGTAGTAATTTTTCCAGGCCAAAATAATACCATGTCCCGGACCGATAGTACTATTCACATAAGCCATGGTGCCGCTTTCATAGGCCACGATTATGTGGTGGGGAGTGGTGCTTTTATAGACCACGGTGGTGCTTTCACAGGCCACGATCGAATCTGCTTACATTCATTCTGTATTAGTACGAGCCTTAATTAAGAATGAGATTTTTATTTCGTTATAAAGAAATGGAGATATATTGGTATTTGTGATATTTTTTCATTTATATTGAGTTTGGTATACATTTTTAAGAGGTGAATTTCTTTCTGACTTTCGAAGTATTGGATTTTGTTAACACGTTTTTAATGCTTTAAATATATTCTGATTTAAGTATTTTCAAAGATATTTGAGATGTATTACTTGGCATTTCTTGGTTATTTTAATTTATAATCTTTTAGTACCACTGAGTCTTCCACTCAGCGCGTTGATTTTTATCACACGCATGTTGTGTGCTATGGGGGCCACTCAAAGACTGAAGCGACAACATTAGAGTAGAAGTATAGCTTTTGGGTAGGACATGTATATTAATGTGAATTATGACATGAATATACTTATAGTAAACAATATTGAGGTTGTAAATATTGAAATTATAATTAATGAGATTGGTGGATATTTTAAGTATTATTATTTGATTATATGTATGGTGTATGAATGATGATGTATATATTTCTTGAATGGATATATAAATTTCTTGGAATGAATGGTGTATTAGCATGATAGGACTTAAGTAAATTAATGCAACCTTTTAGAAGTGCTTGTGACATGTTGTGTTGAACTGGAGTTTTCGGGTTGGAGAAATTATATTGGAAGTGTGTATATTTTCTTTGTGTAGCAAGTTAATTTTTAGGGGAAACTCTTGCGAAATTTTTGTAGAAATTTCCTTAAACTTATTTTAAAATTTTTAATTACTTGCCTCCTTATGAAAATCTAACCACTTCTAATATGTGATCTAGAGTTAGTAAGTGATATAAGACGGTGCTCCGGCACCGAATGTGGCATCCACCATCTGGTTCTCCGGGATTGGGCGGCGGGTATTACATCACCCTCTTCTTCAGCTCCAATATTAGCCTCCTCAACCACATCATCTCCAATTTTGGGTTCTTCATTAGCCCCAGCCAACTGAAATGTGTTTCTATGTTTAACCACCATTCTTATTCTCAACATGACATCAATATCTAAACGGGTGTTTTTACCATTATCAAACACTGCATAAGAGATCTTTCCCAATTAAACACCCTAATGTATTGCCCAATCCTAGTGATGAAGGTCTCCATTACTATACTACCCGTGTTTCCCTTTGCCATCTTCTTTCATCTCACCCCCAACCAATAACCTACATTGAGCCTAATTCCATTCTCAATAGCCCACAAGAAATATAGTTGATTAACTCCTACCACACCATCACTTTCTTTCCTACCAAAGATTGTGTAGGCAAAAAATCTATGGATATAGCGGTAAGCGAGATTCCTTAGATTAGAGGCTTTAGAACCCTTAGATTATTATCCACGTGAACCTGTAAATCTTTCTCATGCATCTTTTTTGCTAAAACTAGAGAGTACACATGAACTAGCATCTTCAACGGGGAAACAAAAAATATGACTGAGTTCGTTGATAGATAATTCATGCATCCTCTCACTCAGTTGAAAAGCAATCTTAGGTTGAACGGTATTCATAGTAGGGTAAATATATGAAGCATAAGTGCTAAAAATTCAAGAGTTAATGGTGTAAATACATAATCCTTCATAGTAATAAATTTCCCACCCAATCTGTTACAATGGTTCAATCATAGCATCTCTCAGACCCACCACACTCAAAGCATGCTCATCAATAAATTTATTTGGTATAATAGGTTTTAAAGTAAGAGCATTGAACCTTTCTAGTTGCCTTGGTGTAGAGAGTGTGAAATGTGGCAGTGGAACTTTTGGTGGAGGTGTGGTGGTTGCGCTCCTTCCTCGTTGTGGTGGTTGCCCTCCTTCCTCGTTGTGGTGGTTGCCCTCCTTCCTCGTTGTGGATTTTGCGCAAGAACTGGAGTGTTTAAACATGCTATAGATGTGAAGGAGGTCTTTATCTCTTTGGTGCCATAGGTAAAAGAAAAGGTTGTGTTGTAGAGAGAGAAAGAGAAGTAATGATGTTTGAGAGAGAGAAAGAGAAAAGGAAAAAGGCGAAGGTGGGTGGTTATGGAGGTTTAGAGAGAGAGATGGTTGAAAGAGAAAGGAAAAGAAGATTTTATGTTTATATTTAGACAAAGAAGAGGGCATACCTTTTAAAAGGGGGTTTTGAAATTCACGCTTAGGCACCACGGGCATGGCCTTGGACACGACCTGCCCATGGAATCTCCTGAGTTTAAGTGCGCCTATTGTTGGGCACGCCATGAGCCAGGGCATAGTGCCTACAAATGTTGCTTCTTGCGTTGATGCCACGGGCGTGGCAATTCCCACGGCTAGCCCATGGAGTGTTCTGACCTTTGGATGCCTACTGTTGTGCAGGCCACGGCTGTGTTGATGGCCACGATTTGACCATAGCTCTTGCGAATGTCTTTTCGTGCAATGCACTTTTGCCACGGGTGTGGCCCATCCCACGACCAACCCATGGAGTGTTCTAGAAGTCCCTTTTTAGATTTGCTTGGATGCCACGACCGTGGTGATTGATAGGTCATATTTTTATAGTATTTTTAGCTTAGTTTTTATTAGGAATTTTAGCATTTTTAATTACTTTGATTAGTTTTTCACTTAGATTTGTTTATATTTTTAAGTAAGTTTCCATGATTCTTGATAAGCTTGATTTGAAAGGTTCTTAGCAGGAAAATAGCTAAAAATTGCATCAAAGAAGGTTGGGGCTGAAATTGGAAATCTAAAGCTCGACATGGCCAAGTCAAGAAAGTACACGGGTAGGCCATGCAGCGCCACGGCCGTGGCACCTACTGAAAATTCAACCAGGCTGAATTTAGTTGTTCAGCCGGTGTAAATTTATGACATGGGTGTGACCTATGCATGGGTTGCATGGGCTCATCTTAAGCATTGCTCAAGCCCAACCTAATGAAAGAAGACTCCTAACTAGAAAGGAATCCAATTCAAATCAGTTTCCTACTCGGATTCGAAGTCACCCTATGAAGTCTATATAAAGAGAGATTACTGTAGCAATTAAGGACATCGATTTTTCATTGAATCTTAGATCTCAAATCTAGATTTTACTCTTTTCTTAGTTTTTCTCTCTCTGTAAGAATTCAAGCAATAAAGTTGTGTAAAGAATCAAAGGAGCCGTCTATGCTATTGTTTGACTAGTTTTTATCTTTAAAATCTTAATTTTGTTTTTATTTCCACTAGTTCTTATTATTTATGAAGTTATTTTCAGATTTTACTGAGTTTTACTTAATTACTATGTCGAACTAAACTCCCATACTAGGGATTTGATATAGCTTAACTTCTATCCCGATTTATGATATTAGATTTGTTTTTCTTTGTTTAATTTATAATTTATTACTGAAATTAATGCTTCTAGGTAGATTTTATCCCCTGGATTGATTTATTTCACTAATCACTATCAGAAGAAGGGTTTTTGGATAAGAAAAGGGTAATAAATTACATGGGAATAATAACTTGATGCGGAAGCTATATAGTTTGTGTAACATCCCAATTTTTGAGGTATTGAGAAAATATTAGGAAAATGATTTTTATTGTGATTTCATTATTTTTATTGATTTAAAAATCAATTTGTTTGATAATAGTGCCACTCTCGCAGTAATTATTTGCAATTGCATAAACAAATATTTAAACTATTGTTAAGTGAGAAATTTTATAAATTAGCTTATTTAGACTTTTCTATTTTTTTAGTATTCAAAGTTAATTTGATTTATTCTACCAATAAATTATTGGTTGGCTATTACAATTTTAATAATGATTTGCCAAAAATAAGAATTAGGAATGAATATTATTATTATTTATCATTTATTAACCAAGTGTATTTATTAAAATGCAGATTTATAGTGTATAGTAGTATTTTATTTAAATTATAATAAGGGCATAAAAACAATTAAAGAAATTTAAATACTAAATTAAATAAAAAGAAATAAAAGGAAGAGTTAATAGAAAAGAAGAATTGATTTAAATCGGACCAAAAATCAAGTAAAAATCCAATCAATTAACCAAGTAAAATCAAGGGAAAACTGTTGAATCGGACCAAAAGCCCATTAAAACACTTAGGATTGAACCAAATCGTTCAAAAATCCCATTTTCACTCTCTCTCCCTGCTCCTCTCTTCTCCCAACAGCCCCGTCTCTGCCGTCTTCCGTTCCGACCACCCACGACAGAGCTGAGGCGGCGACCGGCACTCCGGACGACGCCGACCTCAACTCCGGCGTCTTCTCCAGCCTTCGTCCTCGTGGAGCGGGACGCAGCAGCTGGTCTTCCCGCGCGACACTGCTGCCCCTTGACAGCAGCGAGTCCTTCCGTTTTTCGGCGATCTTGAGCGTGCCGGCGAGTCCCTTCTACTCAGGTCAGTCCATTATCACCCCTAACCACCTTTGATTCAAGCACTTTTCATCAGATTAAGTTATTTACCAAAGATTTAGAGTTAGGTTTTGATTTGTATAAAATTGGGTATTTTGATAAAATTAGACTTTGAATGATAAAATTTATTTGGGGATTGAGTTGTATGTGAGAATCCGAACGTTTTGATGTTAGGTTCATAATTTTCTGGGAAAAATTAATCTCCGGCCACCGTCTGTGGCAGTTCCGGCGGGGCACTTGAGAGACAGTGTCCTCTCCTCGGGGTGAACGCAACCGTATGATTAGAACCTTCATCCGGAGGTTAGTGTTTATTTTATACATTAATTTAAATATTTACGAAATTTAAATAAATGAAATTTATATTGAATAATTATGGTTTTAATTAGATATAAATGCGAAATTTGATAACTTGAAATTTATTAAGTTGGTTTATGAATTGAAATTAATTGTATAATTTATGACTTAATGAAGTTGAGTGATTTAAATATTAAATGTTAATGTTATATTAATATATATTTGATTTATATGTGTTTGATTATGTGGTAAAATTATGGTTGTGGATTGAAATCATAAATTATGAGTGATGTTGATGAATGGAGGATGAGAAATATATTGCGTTGGCTGCCTGTGGATTTAGGCTGTGATTTTGATGTTCATTTGTGTATTTGTGATAATGGTGATAGTTCCATTTATAGAGGAAATGCTACCAAAATTTTATTAACTATGAATGAGCTGTTTAAGAATGTGTTATCAACACTTGATAAATGAAATGCAATAAAAAGTAGATTTATAAATAATATTAAATACTATAAGTTATGTGCAGCTCATAGATTAAAATTAATGATTTAATGACTGTTGAGTATACGTATAATATATGGAAAAAGAGTGTAAGTGGTGTTATGAAATAATAAGAAAATAAGTTTTGGACTCAATACACTTAGTGTGAATCTGTTGTATGATTTGATTTATTTTAAGTAATGAGCATGCTTGGATTATCAGCCTGTATTATTGGTGGAGCAATGATCATATTTAGGGTTATCAGTCCTTTCTGAATAAGCGGACGCGCTTATTAATAAGTGATAAGTGGTGGCATTTTCACAGACTAAAATTAAGTGATTTAGTGTTTCTGAAAATTTGTCTGCATCATTTTCTTCTAAGTGTATCTGAGTCCCTTAAAAAAAATATGATTTTGAAATAGTGAAATTAAGTTGATAAGTTGCTATGTGATTTTAGTTTATTATATATTTTTAATAATAAGAATAAGTGATATGACATTTAAATTGAGTAATATAATTGCGATTGTTTTTTTTATAGCATTAAATATTCATAAATTTTATAAATCATTGTTAAAGTGTATCTTTTCAAATTTTATGTTTAAATTAATGTATGTATTAAGTACCACTGAGTTTTATACTCAGCGTGTCAAGTTTTTCACGTGTAGGTTGAGATTGTGAATATTCAATCAAATTCCAGTATCGGCATCAGAGATGGAGAAGGAATGTCCTCTGACTTGAGCATGGAAGTACTCTGACTTGGCATGTGGTATAAAAGAATTTAATTGGAGAAAATGTATTTTAAGTTGGATAGCATTTTTATAATGAAAGTGTACTTGTCAATTGTTGTTTATAAATTATATGATAAATTATTATTATGTTTATTAAATATTATAGTTTAAGGTTTTATATGGAAACTTGAGTTTATATTCCACTATTGGGAAACAATATGTTTGAATACCATATTAAAATTTTATGAATTCTATGCCTTAACATCCTTAAAATATTTATTTTTATATATATCACATGTATTTAAATGTTTGCACATGCTATTTTAATAAATGTTTCATAAGCTTCAGATATAGTATTTTTATTATTCCAAAAATACTATTAATAATTAAGTCTTTACATGTAAATGACATTTATAACTTCTTATAAATAAACTGTTTCTTAAATATATACACATTTATAGAGGCAAACAAATTTTTTTAAACCTCAAGGGATTTGGAATATAATATCTTTTTATTAAACTGTTTATTTTATACAAATAAGTAACACTGAATGTGGTCAGTAATCATGCATTTCTGGCACAGAATGTGACACTCACTATCTAGTCCTACAAGATCAGATAAGGGGTGTTATAGTTTGACTTATGGGGGTTTTCATAATTTAATGACCTTAGGTTATGAATTCTTGAACAAACCATAAAACTTAATGATTTAATTCATGTTTGGTTGCACTATTGGGAGTAGGCAATTAATGAGATTAAAATATCTAACAATACATCGGGAGAGCTTGTTAATGACTCTAGGGTTGTTTCCCCTACTTGAACAATTAAAATTGATTAACAAACTAATAAAATAAATTGGGTAGAGTTAAGTGAAGTCAATATCCCTAGTAGCTTTTAACCCTTGATTTCTCTTCATCAATTATTTTTATTTGAATTCTTTTCTATTATTTTATTTTATTTTACTTTACTTTTATAAATATCCTCTTTATTATCATTTAAATAATAGTAGATTAAAATAATTTTGGTACTTGGTATATAATCTTCGTGGGACGATACTCTACTCACTCTTTATTACTTGTTGTGATTTTGTGCACTTGCGAAAATTGCTGTCAAGTTTTTGACGTCGTTGCTGGGGATTGGCGTTACCAATATCAATACTAATTGATCTATTATTAATTTAGACATTTATTTTTCTGTTATTTTAGTTTTTTTAAAGATTCTTTCAGGTGTTTATGCAAAGATGATAGCAAAATAGTGAACCTTTATTTTTTGATCCAGAAATTGAAAGCACTTGTCGAAGGAATAACACAGCAAGAAGGAATCGAGAGCGTGAACAACGAAGGCAATCAACCATGGCTAGATTAGGAAATGAGATTCATGACTTAATGGAGCAAGAGGAACAAGAGACACTGCAGCACCAGTTGGAACAAAATCAAAGAAATCCTGTTCATTCTTTAGGTGACTACACTACCCCTTCTCTCAATGGAACCACCTTTAGTATCATCAGGCCTAGAGTAGAAGATAACAATTTTGAGATTAAACCTGCCATTATTCAAATGCTTTCTACCTCAATCCAATATGGAGGGTTACCTAATGAGGATCCAAATGCTCATATCACTAATTTCTTAGAGATTTGTGATACTTTTAAACAAAATGGAGTTTCTGAGGATGCTATTAGGTTGAGATTATTTCCTTTCGCCTTGAGAGATAAGGCACATGCTTGGTTACAATCATGCCCTGCAGGAAGTTTTACCACATGGGATGAGTTAGCTCGAAAATTTTTGGCAAAATTCTTTCCATCTTCAAAGACCACCAAGTTGCGCAATGAGAAATTAACTTTTGCCCATTATGACCAAGAAAGCTTGTATGAAGCTTGGGAGAGATTCAAGGACCTATTGAGAAAGTGCCCACATCATGCTCTTCCTAAATGGCTCCGGGTACAAACTTTCTATAATGCATTGTCTCCTAACATTAAGATTACTTTGGATGCAACTGCTGGGGGATCTTTTGAAAGGAAATGAATTGATGAGGCCTATGATTTGATAGAAGAGATGGCAAACAATAGCAATTATCAAAATTCTTTGGAAAGGAAAAAGACTGCAGGAATTTATGAGATTGATGCCATAACAGTGATTAATGCCAAGGTGGATAATATGGTGAGAAAATTGGATTTATTGACCACTAATTTTGTTAATTCTATTGTGCAAGCTTGTTATAGGTGTAATGGTCAACATGGAGTTGGGGAATGCATGCTAGATCATGTGAACCCTCAAACCTTGGAGCAAGTCAATTACATGATGAATCAAGGAAGGAAGAATTACCCATTTTCTAATTCTTATGATAACAGGTTGAGAAATCACCATAATCTTTCATATAGGAATCCAAACAACACCTTGAATCCATCACCAGGCTTTCTTCCACAAGAGAAAAAGGTACACGATGATCTTCTTACTGCTCTTTCTAAATCTCACATGGAATTCATGAACGAAACTAGGGAAAATCATAAAATCCAACAAGCAGTAATTAGGAATTTGGAAATCCAATTTGGATAGTTTGCAAGCAGGATGGTCTCAAGACCTCAAGGTACTTTACCTAGCAATATTGAGAAAAACCCTAAAGAATAGGTATAAGCCATTACCTTAAGGAGTGGAAAAGAATTAGAGGAACCTATGAGAAAGGAAGAAGGACATTCCTATCATTGATCTTGAGGAGAAAGAGGAGGTAAAACCTTATGTTTCACCTATTCCTTTTCCTCAAAGACTCAAACAATCCAAGGATGACAAAAGCTTCCTCAAATTTCTTGATGTGTTCAAAAAGCTTCAAATAAATATTCCTTTTGCCGAAACTCTTGCTCAAATGCCCAGTTATGCAAAATTTTTAAAAGAAATTTTGAGCAAGAAAAGGAAGATTGATGATCAAGAAACGGTAATGTTAATGGAGGAGTGTAGTGCAATCATTTAAAATAAATTGCCTCCTAAGTTAAAGGATCCAGGGAGTTTTTCTATCCCTTGTAATATTGGAAATCTTGATTTTGATAAGACTTTAGCTGACTTAGGTGCAAGTATTAATCTTATGTCTTATGAGGTCTTTAAAATGCTAGGGATGGGAGAGCTGAAACCAACAAGGATGTCTCTACAATTAGTGGATCGTTCGATCAAATGCCCAACGGGAATTGTGGAAGACGTACTCGTCAAGATAGGTAAGTTTATTTTTCCTATTTATTTCGTT
Source organism: Jatropha multifida (assembly GCA_948099535.1). Classification (NCBI taxonomy): domain Eukaryota; kingdom Viridiplantae; phylum Streptophyta; class Magnoliopsida; order Malpighiales; family Euphorbiaceae; genus Jatropha; species Jatropha multifida. The sequence goes on along the minus strand of CANUEX010026083.1, from coordinate 1,478 downwards.
ATTCTTGACATTAATGGAGATAGAGAAGGATCCCTCATTCTTGAAAGACCTTTCCTTGCAACCGCGCGAGCTTTGATTGATGTTCATGATGGTAGTTTGACTCTAAGGGTAGGTCAAAAGGAAGTTGTTTTTTATGTTCTTAAATCTTGCAAACTTCCTATGGATTCAGGTGATTATTTTAGAATTGATGTTGTTGATAATTGTGTGGATGATACTGTAATGGACTATTTTTTAGTGTCTTTTTTAGTGTCGATAATAGTGATTTACTGGTCTGTGAATAGTACCATCAGTCTGGGACATGATATTATTTCGGCTCGAAAAAATTACATGTGTCTAATATTTTATTTAATATTTTTGGAGCATGTTTGCATGATTTAGGTGGGTAGAAAATGTTTCATGAATATTTTGGAGAATTGCGGGAAAATGCATTTATTTTAGGCTCTACTATATATGATTGAAATGTGGTATGATGAGATATATTGCGATATGTGAGCATGCTCAGGTTATCAACCCGTTCTGTTTGGTGGAGCTATGATCATATGTTAGGGTTATTAGCCCTTTTAAATAAGCAGACGTGCTTATTATTTGTGGTAGTGCTTGCACAGGCCACGGTGGTGCTTTCATAGTCCACGATTATGTGATTCGTGGGTGGTGCTTTCATAGGCCACGGTGGCACTTTCATAGGCCACGGTGGCGCTTTCATAGGCCACGGTGGCGCTCTCGATTGTGTGATTGGTGGGTGGTGCTTTCACAGGGCACGGTGGCGCTTTCACAGGGCACAGTGGCGCTTTCACAGGGCACGGTGGCGCTTTCATAGGTCACGATCGAATCTGCTTACATTCATTTTGTATTGGTATGAGCCTTAATAAAAAAATGGAATTTTATTTTGTTATAAAGAAACCGGAAACATATTGGTATTTGTGATATTTCTTATTTATGTTGAGTTGGTACATATTTTTAAGGTGTGAATTTCTTTATGATTTTTCAAAATATTCGGATTTAACTAGTACATCTTCAGTGTTTAAAATATATTTGATTTGGGATTTATTACTTGGCATTTCTTGGTTATTTTAATTTATAATCTTTTAGCACCACTGAGTTTTCCACCCAGCGCGTTGATTTTTATCACACGCAGGTTGTGTGCTGTGGGGACTACTCAAAGACTGAAGGGGCAGCATCAAAGTAGAAGTATAGCTTTTGGGTAGGACATGTATATTAATATGAATTATGGCATGTATAGACTTATTGTAAACAATATTAGAGTTGTAAACATTGAGATTATAATTAATGTGATTGGTGGATATTTTAAGTACTATTACTTGATTATATGTATGGTGTATGGATGATGATATATATTTTCTTGAAATGAATGGGTTTATAATATTGATGAGAGAACCTAAGTAAAATGGTTGAATATTTAGAAGTGCTTGTGACATATTGTGTTGAATTGGAGTTTTGGGATTTGGAGAAATTATATT
>CANUEX010026082.1:0-105705 GCA_948099535.1 Jatropha multifida | reverse complement strand
ATTTTTTTTTTTTTATCTTTTATTTGTGGTTTTGGGGCCCCCCCCCCCCCCCCCCCAATTATCTCTTAAGAATATGCACATGGAATTAAGTTATAGTGGGTTTCAATTCGAAGTTATTTTGACATTCCAGCAGCCATGTCTTATAGAGTTGGACAGTTTACCATACACATAAGTTAATGCCTCCTTTGTGACACTTGAAAATTGAAATATTTTGGTAGTTGGAAAATGGTGCTCGACATATTTATGTTTTGGATTTTCTTTGAGTGTTTGTTACATGGAATTTTTTTAATGTTATCACCATATTAGATGTTGTGGATGGATGGATATATTATGCTATATTGTTGATTTTATGCTTTACTTTATTTGGTTGGTTATATTTTCTGTCTTTGTAGGTGAAGCATGTTAACAAACAATTATTTGTTTGTTATATTGTGTTTAGATTTACTTTGAATTTTGTATATTCAACAGTTTAAAGAAGTTGCTTAATGTAACTTGTCTAATAAATAGGATTGAGAATCCTGGCATGATTAGTTAAACAGGTTGCATTCAGGTTAGCCATTTTTTTATTGTACTTGTGTGTTGACACAACCCATTTATGACATGATTAACAAATTGCTAACCCTAATGTGTTTTACAAATATTAACTGATCAAGCTTCACCTCTCCAGGTGCAAGGACTGAAGAAAGAGCTTGTAAATGCTAAGAAGTCTAGGAAGGAAGCATCTGCATCATTAAGATTGGCTCTGCAGAAAGCTGCACAGCTACGACTAATGGAGAAGGAGAAGAACAAAAGTCCATCCTATGCAATGCGCATATCTTTGAAAATTAACAAAGTGGTTTGGAGCATGCTTATAGATGGCAAATCTTTTGCTGAGGCCGAGATAAATGACATGGTTAGTATCCAAATATTCTGCATTCCGTTCTAAATAGCAAGGAAATATCAGTGCTAGCTTTAAAACTTGTCATGGACATATTGACAGCTTGGAGTTCAAATATTGGATATATGAAGTTAAATGTTGTATTGGCTGGATAGAAATGAAGGAAATAGAATAAGAAACCTAATAGGAATTGAATGTGACAACTTTTTTCTATCCAATGTGTCGCTAAATGAATGAACACTCGTATTATTGGATCACAACCTTTATTCAGATGTGTAGTTTAAATGGTAAAGTGATAGTGGTGGTAACAGACAGGCAGGTGTTGGTGGGAGCAAGGTGGAAATGATGGTGGTGAGGGCATAATTAAGTGATAAAGCAATCTAATTGATGTTGCGTGAATTTTTTGTTTGTATGACTTAAAAGTACTGGTGATTGCATGATGTGATCAGCATCACAATACATTAGATATTTTCTTGTTGTAACCAAACAAACTAGACTTGTCAATCATAATTTAATTTGTGATTACATTACAACTTTGATGTTAATTTTAAAAATAATAATAAAAGAAAAGGCATGCGGTATCTTCCATTTAAAGCATAACCAAAATGCTCTGCACTTTTACTAAAAATGCTAGTGACTCTGATTTCAAGTGCATTTTTGGTGACAATTTTGTTTTCCAAAGATGTCTGACAAGGTTTTACTTGTTTGTGTTTCTTTGATCCTCAGATCTTTGATTTTGACCGAGATTACAAGGATGTCGGTGTTGCTTTGTTTACAACAAAATATTGTGTTGTGAGAAACTGCCTTCCTAATGCAAAGTCTGACATGGTCCTATCAGCATGGAATCCTCCACCAGATTGGGGAAAGTATGCACTTTTTTCTATCTGTTTGCTTCAGTTTGTGGTTCTCTTGTTCTACTAGTCTTTTTAAGTTAAAGCTTTCATAATCCAATTTCGTGCATTAATAGTTACATCACTGTACTGCATATGTTTTGTATTTTTGATGATCTCATTTATAATATCATTTGCTATGTAACATATTAACAGATTTAAGCATAAATAATTTTTTATTCTGTCCTTTAACAAAATTGCAACGTCAACTTTTTTGGCTGCAGGAAGGTAATGCTTCGTGTAGATGCAAAGCAAGGACTTCCAAAGGATGGAAATTCCTGCATTGAGCTTTTCCAGGTAATTTAGTTCTTATCTTTCATGAATCAATAATGGGAACAAAAAAAAAACAAAAGAAAAATGTCATAACCCTGAAATGTGGAGCTGCATGACATTTCAATCCAGTTCTAACAACGCACATTGCAGACAAAAACAAATTCTGGTTTTTGGGAGATGGAATTTGTTATCCTGTCGTAAATTATGATTTAATCTTTTTTTTCTTTGTTCATTTTTTTTCTTTGGACTTCTCAGAGTGATCATGTAATCAAAACAAGATGTGGGGTACAAACCGTGTGAATGCATCTTTCCATCAGTTAAAAGTCCACATGTCTGAGGTTCATGTGTCTTAAAGGATATGGTCCTATAAGAATAAAAATTAAAAGGGAATGCATAGAATGGAAGTAATGAGTGTGTTAGTCCTCTTGCTAGCTTATAATTTGAAGCATGAAGCTTCTTAGATGTACATAGAGGAAAGTGTGAATCACTCACTCATCCACCATTAACTTGTATTTGAATTATGAGCTTTTATTGAATGTTTCTAAGGACAAAAGGAGTTGCATTATGGAGCAGTTTCTGAGTCAAAGAAGTTATTACCTTTCACCTATTCCTTTCTTTTCTTTGTTTGGTGGGGTATGGAGGGAGATGACTAACCCTTTTAAAGGGGAGGTTGGTTTAGTCCTAAATTAAAAATCTCCTGCTTAAATATCTTCGTTTTTGGGATAGGCAAAATCTCGGATGCAACCCTTTAACCTTTCTGTATCAAGATTGGTGTTAGCACTATTAGTATATCATCTATATTTTGTGTTCAGAAATTGCTTTCTGGGGATTCTGTTTGACAATAAATTAGACATTTGGCTGATGATTGCTTAAATAATCTCTTCCTTTTTACTTCAGGTAGAGATTTATCCCCTTAAGATTCATTTGACAGAGACCATGTACAGGATGATGTGGGAGTATTTCTTCCCAGAAGAAGAACAAGATTCACAACGGCGGCAGGTTAGTTGAAAACTGCAATGATTCTGAGATGGTGAAAAAAAAAAAAAGCCAAGTAAAGAGGCATTTTAATTATGGTGCTTAGTTTGGTGTCACTTTGTGAAATCAGGAAGTTTGGAAAGTTTCAACTACTGCCGGTGCAAGACGTGTAAAGAAAGGTTTGTTACTCCATGTGCCTTCTTCATGATATAGTCATGTATCAAAAGAGTCTGGTATCACATCCAAACTTATGGTTCAGGGGCAGAGTTGAGGAGAACATCTTCTTTTGACAGAACATGGGAGGAGTCTCTTGCAGAATCTGTTGCTGCTGAACTCGTCATGCAGGCTCATTCTAAAATGGACTTGGTTGGATCTATTGAACCATCAGATGAATCCTCTAAAAGCAAATTAAAAGAATCGAAAGATTCCAAGCTCATAAAGTCTGGCCGTTCGTCTCACGAAGAAAAAAAGATTGGAAAGTCAACTGAAGAGAAGAGGTCTCGACCTCGAAAAGTCATGGAGTTTCACAATATCAAGATCAGTCAGGTGGATGACTGTTTTTTGTGAATTATAATGCAGTATTTTGTTTTAAAGCTAACGTTTTATATTACTCTCTTGTAGGTTGAGCTACAGATTACTTATGAAAGCTCTAGATTTAATCTGCATGAGCTTAAATTGTTGATGGATACATTTCACCGTGTTGAATTCACTGGGACTTGGAGGAGGCTGTTCTCACGAGTAAAGAAGCATGTTGTTTGGGGAACCCTGAAGTCTGTGACAGGAATGCAGGTACATAGTTTTCTATCTCTGTATCTAAAATACTGTTACTAAACTAAGACTGTAGTTTGGAGTGTATTTATTTTAAAATTGCTGCAAACTTGGTTGCATGAAGATAGGCCACATATTGGCTGGTTTACAACTTGAGAGATTCAGAAAGATTTACCTCTGATGAGAATGCAAACGGTATAGTTGAATATGATCATATAATGATCACACTTGATCCATAACACATCTTATTTGTGTATTTGCACATAATAAAGCAAAAGGGCTGTCAGTAGCCTAAGAAGCTGCCATTCCTTACTTTTCTCACTTTGTCATCCAATTCCGATTCTTTTTGACTCGCAAATCTTGTACGCTGTTGCTGTGGTCAGTTTTTTTGTCTTCTAACTCCTAAATTTTGAATGTAGACCCCATTTGCTTCAGCTCACTTAAACCTGCTTATAAGGTTTTTGATGTCTATGATACAGGAAGTGTTTAATAATAGAATTATATAAATAGTTAACTTACTGATAGTATTTCTTGCAAATGAAGCTTTTGTGCACAAACGGTATCCGGCTCCGAGAATATGTATGTGCTCCATCTCTGGGAGCAGATTTTTTATTACAGCATTGTAATAGACCCTGAACCTGTTTTGTTGTTGTGGTACAGCTGATTGTTTGCTACCTTCAAGTTCAATAGGTTATTAAAATCCAAGCAAAAACTGAATTCTATTATTTCTTTTGAAAGTGATGAGCTGCAAGTGCTTCTTTATCTTGAAATCCAGAAGTAAACTTGCAAATATAGAACATATATTCTTCTTTCTTTTTGGAAACATGAGAGAGCATAAATTTCACTTGCTAATTTAAATCAAAATTGGTTTGGTGATTCTACACCCAACTATGCAGTAATCATAAGCTCACCTCTTTCCAAGTGGTACCTTGATGCTTTCTGTTGGTTTTGAAGGGTAAGAAATTCAAAGACAAATCAAATACTCAAAAGGAGCCCAGTGGACCAAGTGTCCCTGACATTGAACTTCATTTTAGTGATAACGAGGGAAGTCAGGCTGGGAAATCTGATCAATATCCAAACTTTCTCAAGCGTCCAAGTGATGGTGCAGCAGGTGACGGATTTGTTACTTCCATAAAGGGTCTCTTCAGTACTCAACGCCGCAAGGCCAAGGCATTTGTACTGCGAACTATGAGGGGTGAAGGGGATAATGATTTCCAGGGTGAGTGGAGTGAAAGTGATGTAGAATTCTCCCCCTTTGCTAGGCAGCTCACCATTACAAAAGCTAAGAAACTTATCCGGCGGCACACAAAGAAATTCCGCTCAAGAAAAGGTTAGTTTGATTTTTTTTTCCCCCTTAACGTATACTCTAGAATTGCCTCCTTTCCTTTCCTTTCACATTTTGGATCTCATGATCCGGTTGTCTGATTCTTATAGTTTATTCAAATTTATCCGAGTATTGCTGCACCCAGTGCCAAATTCTCATTCTCATAGTCTTGATAAAATGCGACACTCACAAATTCATTCTGTATTCAGGTTCATCCTCACAAAGAGAATCTTCACTTCCATCATCTCCAATGGAAACCACTCCATTTGAAGCATTTGAAAGTGATTCTTCTAGTGAATCTTCACCTTATGAGGATTTTCAAGAGCAACTGGAGCAACTTCAAGGTGACTTTTAAAGGCTTTCTGCTGATGCAATCTTATGCTTGGTTGCCAGTCAACAGAGGATATGATTGAAATCTGCTTCTTACCGCTACTGCAGTTGATGGCACCTTGGAACATATAAAATCAGCCGAAGCCATTTTAAAATAAGATTCCTTGTCATTAGGCCCTTTCAGTGGCTATTTTTTTCCTTCTTTTTATTTTTATTTATTTATTTATTTATTGGCTTCACAGCTGTGTTTAGTTTTGTAGCTTCCAAGTAGATATGAGAACGCTCTTAAAATCTTCATACAAGTTAGCATAATCCCACAAAGTTGTACATATTTCGAATGTGTTAAATATATTGGAAATAAAAGAATGGCGGATCTTTTTTAAAGTACTTTGCATTGTGGGGTTGGCAAAATTATTTTTAGTCTTTGAAGATAGGGTATCAGACTCTGTATTGTTGTGCTACGACAAATACCTGGTTATAGATTTACATCAGTCTCTTTTTCTTTCCCGACACATGAGATATCGGCTGTTCTCATTGTGCTGGGAGTCCAAGCCCATTGTTCAGCAGCAAGCATAAAAATTTCTCCAAAATTTGTAATGATTTAGCCTTTCCATCATTTCAAAACTAAAGATTATAAAGCTAGCACTTAACCCGTAATTTCTATCCAAATGCTATTGTAAAGGAAACATAAAAATTAAGATATGCTGCTAGTAAACGAGGAACGAATATATACGTCACATTTAAGAATTCTTGGAAAACACAAACAAGAAAAATACTGAAATTGAAAGGTGAGCCCAAAAAAAAGGGACACCAGAATGCATATCCCCACCGTTAATCATTGCAATTAATTAAATCCAAAAGTAGGGTTAGGGTTAGAGATCAGAACACGGAAACACATTTATTTCAGGCATACAGTGTTAAAAATGACAAATTGAACAGATAGACTGGTAAACTGACTCGAGCATATTTGCTAACAAATGATACACAAACAGTCTCCATGTCCAGAACTAATATCAACAAGAAGTATCGCCCGATATTTTGGTGTTAGCTGAAAGCAGCATCACATTTCTCCCGCCATTTGATGATTGTACTTGGGGATCCAACGCAATGCCTGTTTTTAGTTACAATTCAATTTGCTAATTACCCACCCCTCCTTAAGAGGTATCAGTAACTTTGCCCTCTGCAATCAAGATGCAGTAAAATAAGTGTGTGCCCATTTACAGCTCAGCTCTCACAACATTTGTGGAGAGACGCAACTTGTCACTTTCTATTCAAAATTTGCAGGAATGTCCAATTCTGTATCTGAAGGATTAGTAAGCTCAACCAATGGCTCCTGTAAATTGCAAAAAATTACATACATATGAAATATTGCATGTTACTGCAAAAATTTAGTTTCCTAAAATGTCACCAGAAATCATTAGTTTGAGTTATTACCATCATAGGTAACTGGAAGGACCAATAATATGTATATCAAAAGGCATTTTCCTAATAAGGCATTAACATACAAACACTGAACATAATCAACTAACCTCCAAAAACATCCAATTTAGAACCTTGACGACGGAACACATTTTCCTAAATAACGGCTAATATTATAACTAGATAACATATTAAACATAGTACTGAATATTTTCATATTAAATCACAATATGACACCTGTTTCATGTATACTATGAAAAACCAAGAAACAAGGTCACTGAGAAGTAGAAGACAAAGTAGCCCGTTCTCTGAACAAATTGCCACTTAATTAGTACAACTGTCCCTCTAAAAAGGTAGCTTGCTCAGAAATGGCTCCACAAACTCAAATAATTCAAATCCTACAGTGCTTATTTTTCCAAAAGGGTAAATCTGTAAATCAACTCAGATTTCATTTAATTTCTTAATAAAATTTTATTTTGAATGGCCGGAAATGAAAATGCTCCATACTAATGGATTCAGGTCTGCAACCATGGCTTCTTGTTACTGCACAACTGTCAAACATTGCATCATATAGATGGCATACCTGCTCATCATCATCATCTGCTGAAGAGTGTACAACCCCAATTGGCAAAGTGCCAGTAAGATCTTCAGTAGCTTCTTGCAAAACCTGTATGACATGAACAAGGCAAGTTAATAAAAATATGGGTCAAGTCACATCTATAAAGTTTCGGAAGATAAATTACAAAAGCACCTGAATTGCACAACATTGAACATTGAGGGTTCTAGATTTTGAAGTACGAAAAAATTTTGAAAATGACATGAAATTAGGAAGAGGAGTCTGTAAAAACGCATATGATGCCAGTTGTAGGCAAAAAAAGTTGAAACATCTCACTCTGCAGCATCATGCCCTCAGAAAACAAAAAACGCATACAATGCCAGTTGTAGGCAAAAAAAGGTGAAACATCTCACTCTGCAGTATCTGCAGCATCATGCCCTCAGAAAACAAACAGCCGCCATCTATCACAATAATCATTGTAGCCAAGCAATTGCACAAAATTTCACTCCAATACCATCCAAGAAAAAGAAATTTAAAATTACATGGCACAACAAGCATAGAAGTAAAATACATTGCCTCCAAATGCTAAGGCTGGGATTCGAATCATACTTCTACTGGATTGACAGAAGGATTGTTGGATCCTTCAGTTACAGCTTTAGAAAGATCTTCAGGCATCCCCTGCATGCCAAATAGGTAACCTTATGAGGATAAAATGCTCTCATCCAGTCAAAAGTAGAAAATTGCATGAGGCAAGAGATAGTACATGTTCATCCTGGTTGCCTGAGTAGTCTCCTTCCATTATAGAAGGCTTGATATCAACTGGGGTTTCCTGCAGATCACATTATCAAATTAAATCCTCCATACAAATAAACGCAGCAAGGCCAACAGCATCACCATATATATATATATATATCCCAGTTGAATAACACAAACAAAACATTTCATAACCAGTGTGCAATTCAACAATCAAATGGTAAAGCCCTGAAACATGGCAAGAAAGAAACCAATGGCAACCAAGTTCAAGAAGGGCAAAGCATTTGGGCTTGTATATAGGATAACCAGATCACACAGTGAAACAAAATTCAGCTTTGACTAGCTCATATCTAAACTTTGCAATACACTAGAAAAATAGTAGATCCTTGAATGATGAATTAGCTTCAATAATTGAAAAAATACACAGCCAGAAAACAAAACGTTGCAGCTCACAAAAAGTTGCTGCTCTGTGATGATACATACAGGTTCGATTTGGTCTACTGAAACATTCCTTCCCCCTTTGCTAAGATCCCTTAATGTTCCCTGCACTCCACAAGAAAAATGATGAATCAATAAAGTTAGGGAGCCACAATTCATAATAGTTACAGTAAAAGGCACAAATATATTGCCTTATCAAGAGTTCATAATAATTAACCAACATGCACACTGCCAACTGAAAAAAGAAAAAAAAAATGAAAAGCAGGAGCATTAGCCAACAAATCAAAGCTAAAAAACTAGTGGAACTTTCAAATCTGAGTTCAAGGGACATCCTTATTTCATGTAGTTTTCATACAGAAAAATACAGCAAAAATAAATAGGGACCGAAATCAAGTAGAGAAATGCAATTAGCTGTCAATACACAATAGGAAACTTAAACTGCACCTTGCAAATTACTTGCAGAGACAAATGTCCCATTGAACAAAGAAGATCAAACCATGAACTTACACCTTCTCTTAAAGGCACAGAGAATAAAATATTTACAGAGAGAGAATCCAAAATATATAGATAATCAAGAGAAATTAACAATCAATTCTCTTGAGAAATTTAGCATAGCCTTTCAATTTTGACAGGAAAACGAGCAGATGTTAAGTGGATGCCCAACTTGTAAGCAATGGTCAACAACTGAAGTTTCTTAAAATACCGCAATAAGAACCATTCAAAAAACCTCCAAAAAAATCAAGAACTGATGTTTGACGGTTCGCAAAGCTGTTTTTTAACTCCACATAAATGCAAAGGTTATCCTAAAAGTCACATCGATCGGGGGAAAAAAACTGAAACCAAAATAAACAACCTTATTTGCCCACATTAGGCCACAAGCATTACATAATGTCCTTGGTCCAGCTGGCCCACGACGCATTGCAGGAGTATTATTTTCACTTACTCGACAATGTTGGCATCTTCGGAGACTGAAACATTGAAGAAATGGTCAGAAGTCCTGACAATAACTGTTTCTGAAGGCCAAAGATAGTAAGGCCATATTAAACTTGCAACTCACACAGTTTCAGTATGAGGAGTGCCATCCTGTAGGCAACTCTGTGCAGATTCCCAATTTGAACCACCCGAACTTTCTTTCAAGGATGCAAATTGGCCATTTTTTCGGTGCATCCTGACAAGACATTAAAGATAAGAGAGTGAACTTTACAAGTTTACACTAACATGTTCAAAGTTCTGCAGAAATTTTCAGTAAAATAGTAATAGAAGTTCCCTATTTCTTTTTTTTCCCCTTCTTAATTTCCATGACAACTTGAAAACCCACCCCTTGCTCGATCTAATGAGCAGGGATTTTTGACTCCAGTATTTTAACCCACAAAAATAATAGCACAATAATAAATGAAAAGAAAGAAAAGTGGTTACTAAATCTAGCCTCAGAAGGCACAAACACACTCAAAATAGAAAAGGTAAGTGCAGATCTTAGCATCTTAGTTTATCATTTACCAGAAACGTTTACATTTAACATAATCAGACAAAATTTTGGTTTAATTGTACCATACCTCTGTGCAACCTCTTTTCGGACAGTGTATCTTATTTTCTTATCGAAACATCTCTCCTTCCGTTTCTCACGAAATCTAACAAGGGAGGCTATTCTTCTTGAAAGATTTGAACGTTTTGGGGTGTCACCAATGACCTGGGGAAAATGGCAGATAACAAATAAGCACAAGCATAGAAGAACCATGTAATTGTAATTGTCAAATCAAATTCTGATTACTCTGTTATTTTGTTCGTATGGTACTTCAATGGTAGGTACAGCAGTGGGTATGTCTCGTCCTCCCAGAAGCAAGAGCACTGCTTGGACCTGTTTTCACCAAACCAATATGAACCACTTAATATAAATCAATCTAACAGACAAAATAACAACTGTTAGAGACTGGGTAAACTGTTTGGGAACAAGTTCTGTGAATAATTGCAGAACTACACTAGTTTGCAGTCAAATACGGCAGATTTGGAAATCAAATATAAAATTTTCAAAAGAAAGCCAAATATACTCCTTTCTTTCAACATTTTGTGTACAACTGTGAACAAAGTTCCTAAACATCTACTGGAGCTATATATGGCAGACACGCACTCTCCCAAAGATCAAAGCATCTAAACCAGACAGGCGGATGCAAATTAACAACCTCGTCCAGACATAAACGAAGTTGAAAAATGATATGCTTAAAGAAAAATTCATAATGAATATAGCAAAAGTAACTACCTTAAATACAAAAATAGAGAAGACATGTCTAATAAAAAACAGTAGAAATATCCACTCTACTTCAAAGAATCTCAAATTCCTCACAATTTCACCACAGCTCATAACACTCAATTACATAAAAATCCAAAAAAATGATAATAATAATAATAATAATAATAATAATAATAATAATAATAATAAAAAGAAAAGGAAAGAAAGGAAAACGGACCAAACATGCTTAATTGTAAATTAGAAAACACACAAATAGGAGAGAGTAGGAGACCTTCTCAGGAGTAACAGCAGGGAAAACATAAACCTCCCCTTCAAAAGAAAGAGTAAGTTCACTGGTCCTCGACGCCATAATCAGACCGGCTCCACCTCCAACTCCAACTCTGGCATGATGCTCCGCCACGTTAACACCAGAATTCATATGCGCCTCATCCACGTCATCCATTGCGTCACCGTCATCATACTCACCGTCGTCGTCCTCGATCCGTATCGGGTCTCGAACGTGCTCTTCATAAGGACGCGCCTGCAGTGGCTGTGGATTCGCCGCCGCCATACAAAACCAAACCTCACCGTCACCTCAACTCACCAACCGGCCGCCACAGAGAACTGAAAACCCTAAACTAAGCTTCCAACTGCTACCTGTTCCATTGAATATGAATCACTTTATTTACAAGTTTCTTGGAACCCTAACCCGAATTTGGAATTCAGAATTTTATGTAAGCAGTCGAGAAGCTTCGAAAATGGAAGAGAAAGAGAAGAGAAAAGAAGAGAAAGAGAAATGAGAAAGAAAGACAAAGCTCCTTAAAATAGCTAAGATTTGCAGGCTATACACTCGTGTTTCCTTGAAGAGTCTCAATTAGGAAATTTTATTTTTCCTTTTTCTTTTAATTTCTTTCTTTCTCCTTTTATTTTCCGATTGATAGTGAAAATGTCGTCTTGCCGAAAATTTCTATTTAAATGTAAAAATTGGGGGAATGATACGGCGTTCCGCAGGAGCACGATGATTGTTGTGATGAGGTGGTGGGGTCCATGGAAGGTGATGGTTCACATGGAGTGTGTGGAGTGTGGAGTGTGGGTGCGATTGATGATTTTTTATGATATTATGATGGGGTGATATGTGTGGACCCATTGTGGACAGTGAAGTTTTCGGATGATGATCCAACGGCTGGTAGGTAATGGCTAACTGTTCGTTTGTGATTATCGTTTTATTTATGATAAATAATTATTTAACTCATAAAATTTAATTTAATAAATTTTTATAAAAGAAATTAAATCGTCTTTGATGATTCTATTAACAAAAACCAGTCTGCTGTTAGTTTTTAACTTTTTATTTTAAACCAAGTTTTTAGTAATTGTTATTAAATGTAAAATGACGAGTAGGTGTGTAATTATTTTTATAAAAATATTTTAGTAAATAAATCATTTTATATAAAAAAATTTAATTTTAAATGATTATACATAAAATTGTAATATAGGAATATTAATCACAAGGAGGCTACAGGTATATCATAGACAAAAACTAGTCAAAATAAGTCAATTGTTGCCCAACGCATGCAAAACAAAAGGAAAAAGAAATTAGATAGAACCAAAAAGAAAAAAGTTTTAAAATATAAACATAAACATGAATAAGCAGGAGATCAACTATTAATTGCCGATTAGAACTTTTATAAAACATTTCTAACCTCGGTAAAAAGGGAGGAAAAGGAAAAGTGAAACAACAATGGCAATTCAATTCAATAAGAGTTAAAAACGGAAAAAGAGTGAAGAGTGATGAAGATGTTGGGAGATAAAAATCGCCACTCACTCACCAATAGGCTTCTATACATGTTAGTGGAAAGAGAAAAATATTAAATATTATACTACTAAAACTAAAAGTAGCACTAACACTTTGATGGAGCAAGCTCAGTCCAGGAAACATAAAATATAAGATTTTACACTTCAAAAGTTCCTGCAAGCTGTAACCATATCTTTAAAATGTGGGGATCTTGAGCCATCTTTTAGGCTTCTACGGTGCAATTTAAATTACAAAATAATAAAGTTTTCCATGAAATCAAAAGAGGTGAACTTAAGGGCCAACATATGAGAATATTAAAAGCATTTGGTATATAAAATTACCAAAGATCAATCAGAGATATGTGATACATCCGGCATAAAATCCTCAAGAGGCAATCTCAAGTAAAGTACCCAAGGAAGAGAGAACCTCATGTATTGATGATGACACTATAATATCTGTACATTACAGAGAACAAGCTGAAAGCAATTACTAGAAAACCTTCAACTTCAATCGTTGCACAAGGCTGTAGCCGCTCTTGCAAGGCAACTTGGGAACTCAATGCTCTGCTATTAAAGCCGTATCACCCCTTCAATAAGTAACAAGGTTGTTATGCGTATGAATGGCATTCCCAGAGTCCGAGTCATTTGCTTCGGCTTCACCCTAATCCAGAATCCAAATGGAAAGCAGACAGCAGTTACAATGCATAATGGTATGCAACAGAACTCAACCGATAAAACTTGTAATTTACACAATTGATATGAGAGACATACCTGTTCAACTGGAGTCAGAGAATGTTCCTGGGTTTTCTTGGACAAATCTCTCAAAGTTCCCTGCAGATTTTATTTGTCAAAAACAAAAGCAATTTTTATTTAAATATGACAAACAAATTCCAACACAGATGAAATTGGGTGCACAAAAATATAAAAACAAGCAGTCTACAACTTATCAAGGCATTGATCACATCAATGGCACAAAAGAAAGTACACATTCGTCTCCAAATTGGTAAAACTCATCTTGGAAGAGCAAATCTTCTTCACAAGCATTATGCTGAACCCATGTCATCACTCTTTAAATGCTTATGTAGCCCAGAGCTCATATTTCCCTACCTTGAACGTTTGAGGCCCCTTTCCCTGAGCATCTATAGAAGCAGCAGATGGAAGATGAAGAACTCTTGACAGTTCTTGCAGGTCATCAAGGCTTTATCAAGACTCTGGCATGACATGCCTCTTCCCTTCTACCTAACACCAACCTTCACAAAAACTAAAATCCATCCTAATCTAGTTCGTAACATGAAATCGATCTTTCTCCAATTCTAATTTGTTTATGATCACATTTTCAGTAAAAACTAGCATCCATAAATCCACATTGAACAACACGTCCTTATTGATTTACCACATATTCTTCCTTCCCATAATTGCACATGCTCATTCTTCCATGCAAATGCATTTGCTAAATATGCTGAACATGGGTAAAACATCTCAAATATGCTCATTCTTCCTACCGTCTGCTGATCCTCCATGAATACTGCTTCCTACTTTTAAAAATGCCATTCTTTATAATGGACCTTCCTTCATTTCCACACACCATAGACCTCCACCTTCAAGTTTGGCAAGGCTTTGTACCATCATGGAACTCCCGATGTGCACTTTCTCATTTTCAACCACCACCTTGATCCTTTAATTGCTATTCTCCTCAATCATCCCATCACTTTGTACAACAGACTCCTAATTACAGAAAGTGATTGATTTGAGGCCACCTTACGCCATCTAGTTTAACTATGCTTCTCTTGCTTTTCTTGCCTTGATAAAATTGTAAGGCATACATCTTATTTTAGTTGGAAAAATTATTGGAAGCAATTCATATCCTCCGATTACCAAGCTCCAGCAAAATTATTTAATATTGGAACAAAAAGATCAACAAAATCTACAATACATTTTCTAACCTTTCAACTAAATCTACAATGTGTTCTCCAATCTCCAAAGATGCATCAAAAACTACCAATCATGAATATTTAAATTTCTCTCCTCTTGCTTACACCAGTGGCATCGTTACGTTGCTTTTCTTTTTCACCCATTTACAAAAACATAACAGCATTGACAAATATATTCATAATCACGTGGAAATCACAGGCAGTGTTTGGCTGAATATCTACAGGGTTAGTGAGGAACAACCAATACCAAGTGCTCATAGTCAAATATATCAACATCATGGATTCAAATGAGGCAATCATTCAGGTCTATACAGGGACTATACGCAAACATGGACAGGATTGTCATTTTCCCCCAAACAGCGAATGTGTGTACATATTTTAGAAAAACACAATATACAAAACAAAGGAGATGATCTCTGCATTAAAAAAATCATTACAGATACTGACCCTATTTGCCCAAAACAGCCCACACGCATTGCAAAGTGACCTTGGACCAGATGGACCACGCCGCATCATTGGGGTCAATTTTGAACTAGTGCCACAATGTGTACACCTAAAAGGATGCAAATTAATAGGCAAACAAAGTTACTTTTGTTAATCCCTTTGAGGATAAAACACTGCAACAGTTATAGAAAGACGTCACCTCTGGTGATAGAACACAATGAGACCCTCGAGTGGAGATCAAAATGTAAGAATGGGAGAGAAGTTCAAATCCATTAGATTTTCTTCCCCCCTCCCTTCCAAGTTTTTTAGACAGGAAATAATATTTTGGCAAATAATAAAATTCCTGAATCCAATGATTATGCGTGACTCACAAGGTTTCTTGCTGGCCATCATCTTGTCCTGAATCCTGACCACCACCCCAGCCAAATGTTCCATCTGACTTCTTGGAAGAAGTAAATTGGCCCTTATTACGCTGCATCCTGATGTAGCCATACAATTACATATTCATCAGAAATTTAAATACAAAAGTGTAAAACAAGATGATCACTGTTCGAATTTTATAACACCCACAGGAAGTCCATCTATAAATAACATATGAGGCGGAAGACCCTAGAACAAAGATCTTCCTTTTTTTTTTGTGAAGACAAAAAGGTTAGTTTCAAAAAAAAAAAAGGACATACAGAATGAAGCAATAATAAAAAATTAAAAAAAAATTATTAAGTTAGAACAGAGTAAATGACTTTTCCAAGCACAGATCTGCACCCAGTTATGTTTTTAAATGATATTGGAAGTAACCACCAAGTCAGAAGGAATTATAGTGTATTGACAGTAGAACAGCATATGTTAATGGACCTAAATCATTAACGTGGAGTGCAGAATGCTTTAAATTTCTTTCAAGATGCTTTTAACTATCCCAACCAACGCATAAATCCAGCCTTATTGACATTCTAACAATTTTTTTCTTTTTTGGAGGTGAAAGGCATTGTCAAAAGCTTTAGTGAGCCTGCCTGGAACATTTTCTTTTCAACTTGCTTTTAATTCCCAAATCCAGGAGAAAATTAACTTTTGTAAGACCAATTTTTCACATCAATACTTATAGAATTTCCAGTAAAGGCATTACAAAAGACTTTTGTACGACTCTACTTAGTATTTTCCCAACAATACTATGTTTCCATCATAAGTTCAACTTTTCTTCAAGGTTTGACAAAATGTTGCTGTAGTACCATTTCAAATAACTCAACAAGTCATGCTTCTACACCAACATTTGAATCCTAATTACTACTGAAAGTTTTTTGTCCTCATTGATTAGTAGAATCTTTCTCTGTTTGAATTATGAGAACTCTCTCACAAGCATATAGATAACTCAAGAGCAATATAATTTGATGCAGGATACAAAAATATAATCACACCTCAGTGCAACCTCTTGACGAACACTATATCTGACTTTCTTATCAAAGCATCGTTCTTTCCTCTTCTGCCGAAACCTATTTAATGAGGCTGCTCTCTGAGGTTGAGTACAACGTCCTGGATAGTCCACTACTGCACCCTAGAAAAAATAAAGTTGGCAGATAAATGATAGAAGGAAAACTATATGTATATCTCATATATGAATACACAATCAACTTTAATGATTGAGATGATACCCTTTGGTTTTGAGCTGCTACATCTAGACCATGTGGACCAGACGTCAATTCACAGCCTCCCAACAGTAATAACACCGCTTGAACCTGTAAGTACAATAGATATCTTGTGATCAAAATTTTCAAATTTCAAAGAGAGGAGAAGCCACACTTAAGTCAATAATGTCAAAGTAAGTTAAACTAAAACCGAATCAAGTTGCTTTCTTACACCAGGAGTATACTAGGCTCATTTGAGCTAAAATAAAATAATGGGACGTAGCCTCTAAATTTACAGTCCAAACAAAACCCTAAAACACACAATTAACAGCCAAAGACAAAAACAAAAACCCTAAATCACGCAATTAGCAGACATAAAACAATACCTTATCAGGAGTGACAGCATCAAACACATAAACTTGACCACGAAACGTCAATGTGAGTTGGCTTGATACATCACCCCGCTGCATAGCGAGTTCTGAGCCAGCGCCACTACTAGGAACATAGACAGAGTCAGGAGATACTTCCTCTACAACAACGCCAGTAGCATTGCCATCTTCGTAACGAATGTGATGATGGTCAATGGAGTCGACTGCAGCACCGTCTTCATCATCGCCAGCAGGACCAGCAGTGGCAGCGATCTGATGGTGAACGTTCATAGACTGCGAATGGGAATGTGTGTACATTGGTAAATCTGAAGCGAGATTAGAAAATTTTGAAGCATTACAAAGAAAAACAAGAATAAATTAGGGAATTCTGATTAAACCCTAACCCTAATCGAGTGAGGAATAAGTGAAAAAAAATAAAAAAACGGGGGAAAGAAGGGGGAAAAGAGGGGAGAGTTGAGGTTTGTAAAAGGGGATTGTATTTGAGGGAGGAAACTGTGAGATACGGTGCAATGGGTGTGTTGTTCGGTGTAACGACTCAAAGTGGTGCGTTTTGATTGTTGGAAAGTCGTTCGTGCGTTAGAGTTCGCACGTGCAAAGTGAGGGACACCTCCTGCACCGGATCTTATTGGGTTTCTTATGAGCCCGTATGGGTAAGGGAGTCGTAATTTGGTTCACAAATAAAATATAGTGATGAAAAACCTTTTTTTTATTCACGTAGTCCAAGTTCAGAGGGAAAAAAATACGCTATCTCTTATTTAATGGACATAAATCCCTTTCGCATAATTAATTCCGTACTTCAAATTTTTTTTATTTTTTAATAAATATAATTATAAATGTCTTTACGTTTACAATAGTAAAAATATAATGTCAATATAAATACCTATTAAGTTATTTATGTTAATATATAAATCAATAAGCATATCACATTCTTTTTTTTTCAAATATATTCATCCTTATATTTTATTAATTTAATTTTTTAATATCTTCCACGTTGAAGCTATCGTGTTTTTAAGCTTTAGTAATTTCGCATACCTTTCTATTTTTAGCATCTATATACAACACATTGATTTGATTTGTGATATTATAAATTTTAAAATAATATTTTTAAAATTTTTTAACCATCTAATAAATATGTAAATGATTTAATTTAATAAAATAATATTATAAATTAAAATATTTAATGAATATAATTTTGTAAATTAAAATATTTAATAAATCAAAATAAATTTTGAGATCGCAACAAAATTAAAATAAAAAGATTTAGAGATAAATTTATATAGACTGTCTTTTTTTTTTAATGCAAAAGTTGTTTAATTAGTCATTACATGGTCATGAAAGGCATTTACAATGCATCGAGTCCAAATAAATAATAACTGTATCACTTTAAACTACAATGTCATTGCTAGTGCAAGCTGGAACTTTGGAAGATGACGTTTGCCTTTTTTTTAAGATGAAGCGGCAGCTTCCGATTTGAATTGGAAAGTAAAATGATTGGTGTAAGTAGTTGCTACAATATATTAGTTTAATCACAAAATTATTAAAAGCATAACTTATAGAAAATCAATAAAATGTAAAAGGGATTGCCTATGCAGTAGGTGTGTCAAAATAAATCACGCGACACGTCAGCATAATTTACTTAACACACGAAATAAATAAAATATAAAATAAAAATTAAACAGATTTATATTTTAAATTATTCATTCATCTATAACACGATTATAAACGTATTATGTTATGAGTTGAGTGAGTTAAATAAGTAATATATTTATTCAAAAAAAAAAGATAATACTTTAATTAAAATTATATTTAAATTTTATTGTTCTATTAATTTTTTTAAGTTATAAATATTGAAAGATTTATATATTTTATATATAAAAAATTTATTTTTAAATATGGTTGGAGTTATAAAATATTAGAGACAAACTATTTTGCCTCTCTATGTACAGAAACAAAGAGAAGTCTGCTTTGTCTTTCCATGGAAAAAAGCAGAAAACAACTTCATGTAACAGTGTTTCCATGGCTAGCCATGGGACACCTTATACCCTACCATAGGTTCTCAATCCTGTTAGCTCAAAAGGGTCACAAAGTCTCTTTTGTTTCAACGCCAAGAAATCTTAACAAACTTTCCAAAGTACCCCCAAAACTATCTTCTTACATTTCACTAATTTCTCTTCCCTTACCTTCAGTTCCTGCTCTACCACCAAACGCAGAGAACACCACAGACATACCCTACGTTAAACAACAGTTGCTAAAAAAGGCATTTGATTTTCTTCAGTCGCCATTAATAGCTTTCCTTCAAAACACAAAACCAGATTGGGTTATTTACGATTATGCCTCTCACTGGCTACCATCTATCGCCGCCGAATTGGGTATCTCAACTGCCTTTTTTAGTCTCTTCACCGCCGCAACGTTGAGCTATATTGGCCCACCGTCGTTTTTGATGAACGGTGGCGATTTGCGATTGACGGCTGAAGACTTTACGGTTGCGCCCAAGTGGGTTCCTTTTGAGTCTAATATTGCGTATCGTGTCCATGAAGTAACCAAGTATGTGGAGAAAACGGAAGAGGATGAAACCCGACTGAGTGATTCGGTTAGGTTCGGTTTTGCGATTGGAAAGGCTGATTTGGTTATTGTTAGAAGCTCGCCGGAGCTTGAGCCGGAGTGGTTTGACCTTTTTGGCAAGTTGAGCCAAAAACCAATTATTCCTATCGGATTCTTGCCTCCGCTAGTTGAAGAAGAAAACAATAATGCTGATGGTGGTGGATGGGCCGACATTAAAGAATGGTTAGATAAGCACGAGGCTAAGTCAGTGGTTTATGTCGCTTTAGGGACTGAGGCTGCTTTGACTCGGGAAGAATTGAGGGGATTGGCTCTTGGTTTGGAGAAGTCAAGCTCGCCTTTCTTTTGGGTACTCAGGAACTTGCCTCAGTCAATTCAGAACGTGTTGGAAATGCTACCAGATGGGTTCCAGGAGCGAGTTAAGGACCGTGGGATTGTTTACACTGAATGGGCCCCACAAGTGAACATACTGAGTCACGAGTCAGTTGGGACGTTCTTGACTCACTGTGGTTGGAACTCGGTTGTTGAAGGACTCTCGTTTGGAAAGGTTTTGATTCTTTTTCCAGTGTTAAACGACCAAGGACTCAATGCAAGGTTGTTACATGCCAAAAAGCTTGGGTTGGAGACACCAAGGAACGAGCTAGATGGTGCATTTACGTCTGACTCGGTGGCTGAGTTAGTGAGAAACTCAAAGATAGGCTGTACCGATCTGGCAGACCCGATAAGGGGTCTGTTTAGAGACAGGGATAGGAATGACCTACTCCTGGAAGAGGTAGTTCATTACCTTGAAAACGACACAATGTCCCGGTTAAGGGCCTGCTAGTCATCCCTTTTATGTGAACCGAGAATCGTATTCATATAAAACCCTTTCAATCGGCTTCCAAAACAGTGCCAATATGTCAGTGTCAATAAACATTTATGCACATGCTTAGGATTCTGTTGACAAGTTTGTCTTAAATGAAGAAATTTTCAAATAGCTTTTCTTCAAGAAAGAGAATTCATAATATCAAGTACATGCAGAAATTCACATAGCCATTTAGTAAGGCACAAAGGCCTATGTATCTATACAATGTTGAAGAGATCAGCACTTGCTCTATCCACAAAAAAAAAATGAGCATTATATGCAATTGACTAATACATAATATTTCTATATTCTAATCCTATAGGAATATAATGTACATGTATGTGCATACAGTATTCCTTGTCTTCTCAAAGATAAGAGAAATGGAAATAACTAAATTTTAAAGAAGCCAGCATTTTGCTCATCTCCTGATGTTATGGAAGAGAACCTGTACTATAAATTATTTGAGCCTTTGAGGTTGGTGTGTATTGCTAATCGTGTCTGAGCTATTTCCTGTATGTTGATGTTGACAGAACTCTGTAAAAGCTGCAGGTACCACCTCCATGCCAAAAAGTTAACCACTTGAAATGCAACTCAAATGGAAAAAGGAGTCTGGTCTCTTAAACATTCCAATTGCTATCATCATGGCTGAATATTCTGCATGTCATATATTAAAAGTTAAACTCCAGGAAAGAAAGGAAAAAGATATGAAAAAAAATTCCTACTTTGTTATATTTTCAAACGAAGTGTATTTCAATGGAACTCTTATTTGTAACACTGGAAAAACATTCCTAGAGTATTGTTATTAGGATCCTCTCCAGATGCTAGTAGAAACTATTAACTTTTTAGTAAGATGAATGTCAGTATCACGATAATTTCTGGCCTTTGGACCATCTCTAACACTAGAATCATAAGCTCATTGATTTCTTCGGAATAGTATGTGGAGAGACTGAATTATATACCTTAGAATTAGAAGCAACTTACTAGAGCCAAGCAATATATTACTATTTAAACCAATCAAATGATAATAATCAAAACAAGAATATATATGGTAGAAGTTTATTGAAATGCTAATAGAAGCAACCATATCGAATCTTACCAGAAAAATATGATAGGAAACACTGGATGCTCAACTGCATGATTCTTGTCATTGAATGTAGATCTATCATGTTAGAGAAGATTTAGATTTTACACTTCGAGGCACGCCACCCTTGCGCATTTGAAGATTTTCTATAGAGTATACAAGAAGGTTGCCCTCCTTGGTCCCTGCCAAGAAGCATTCTTCATGGGTCACTGCCAGACATGTTATAACCTTTCCAACTCCATTGTACTTCTTCACAACATCAAGTGTTTTCATTGAGCGTACAACTATTTGACCTTGGTCACCTGCACAAACTAGAAACTCCCCGCATTCACTGAGTTCAACACAATTGAGACGCCCATTAGATTCAGAAGATGCAAGATGTTTGCCATTGATAGTATACAGATGCAGACTGAGATCAGCATCAGCATAAAATACTATCCGTCCATGCCGAGAGGCCACAAGCTTTGACAATGCATGGCCAGAAGGATGGCGTAAAGATCTTATGTATCTTCCCTCCCTCAAGGTATGGAAAACACAAGTTCCATCTTTTGAACCACTGATAACTATATCAAGCTCCACACTGACATACAGGCATGTAATTATATCATCATGACCACAGAGAATATGAAAGGGAGTTTCAGCAATGACATGTTCTTTACGAGGCAGTTCTGTCTGGGTGCTGCGAACTCTCTTTTCAGCACCTCGGACACGGAGAACTTCCCACACCATGACCGTAGTGTCATAACTTCCAGTTGCAAGGATACTACCATCAGCTGTCACTGCACAGTACTAGCGATTTTAGAACAGATGGCAAGAACAGAGTATAACCATAGGATAACTACAATATAAACAAGAACAGAATTTCTGCATGGAAAAAGTTGCAGAATGCACAGAGAAGTGTCAATTTGATCAAGCAGGAGATGATGCAGCGAGAATTATGTCATGTTACTCGTCTTTGCAAGGTTCTGAGTTGTTTATGCGTATATTTGCCAAATTCATGCATGAGGATATTCAAAAGTTAGCTTTAATTTCAATAACTAGAATGTTTTCCCTACGTACCTACATCGGTCAAGCTTGGTGGACATATTCCCATGTCTAAAAGGTTAAGTTCAATTATTTATGCATTTTCCCTCTATCTTGAGGATCACACCCAGATAACCAAATGTTCTAGGTGCACGAGGTATTTCTCACAGTTGCATTAGAAGAAGACAAAGAATTAGAGAAATGAAGACCGTACTTGATGCATTTTGAAGAATGAAATGCATGATGAAATTAACAAACAAAATATTTCAGAATTAAACTCTAAAAGAAACATAACCTTATAGCAAAGTGGTTTATCTCCATTAATTTGGCTTAAATCATATGAAAGGTTAAGGAATCTTCAATTTCTTGAGCTGGCCATTGAAAAGCGAGTGTTGGAAAGAGTATGAATTTAGTTCCCTAAGAAAAGTAGCACTCAGAATGTTTATTTCAATTTCACTAGTGCATTAAAACAGCTTGAGCTACATGTTGAGCCTATACTCTCAAAACCATATCCAACAAATACACTATCTCACAGTCATCCAGAAAAATTAGTATAAATGAACATTGCCTTTCCCTCACAGTAAAACCATCTCCTTTTTCTATAAGAAAAGGTATTAAATTAACTAAGAAAGTTACCACAAGACAGATCCATGACAAAACGACAGTTGGAACAAAAAGCCCATCGATTTCTTTTGGGGAAGATTTAGCAACTTTCTTTTATAATATTACCTGCCACACAGCTGACCACATCTTTATGCTGTCGAATGCTCTGCACCATTCTCCCATCATTTAAGGAGATAACCTGGAAGCTGTTCTCCCAATTACCACACGAGATCAGAAAGTTCTCAGTTGGTGTTTGCATCGTAGCAAAGCATTGTGCTCCAAGTTCAATATTTTCAGCCAAAGGACTGCCAATTCTTCGAGCAGAAAGAACATCAGAACCTACTCCAAAGAATGGATCCTGCGGTAGACAAATTGGACTTAATAAAAATGCACAAGAAAAAATTCCATGAGAACATAAATTCAAGTAGTGAAATATGTAATATAGCAATCACATGAAAGACATTTAGTTAACCTGGAAGGTAGAAAAAGTAAAATTGCCACCAGATTGCAACTGAGTTGTCAACCACAACTTGACTGACAAGGTGAGTCCTTGGTTTACAACAACAATATTTGAATCCAATATGTTAATATATAATACAGCTGATGAATGACTTGTACTAGACACAATGGATGTCAAATTAATAGAATCGGGTGCAAAATACAAAGGATGAGCAATTGGAATTGGCGGCCCCCTTCTTTGGTGCTTTTTACGAAAGATTTGGATTGGCGTCTGGCCAAAATTTGCAATTTGGTCTTCAATTGCTGATCTCTGCAACTCATCATCCATGGTGTCTAAATCGACCGCACCTTCATAAGTTAAATAATAGAAGATGTTTGCCGCCTGTAATTTCAAGCCATTCCAAATTAATGAGGACAAAACCAAGTTGCAGTATATAAGATTCAGACATACAAAGAAGAAAATCAAACAGTCTGTCAATACCTCCACTGCTGGCTTTCCACGCTGCTTGTAACCAAATACCAAATCAATCCAGTGGTGGAGATTTGAGCTAACGTACTCACTTTCTAGGGCCTCTCGATTTTTACTTATAAATAATTCAGGTGAACCCTGCCGCCAAAACAAAAATTTTGAAAAAAAAAATTCAGAACTAGTTTGTTCTGGATAAAAAAAAAAAAAAGGACATGTTTGCTTTATTTGGTAGAAGGAAATCAAGAAAAGGTAAATTGGTACAGAAGGATTAAGGAACAATTTACTTCTTTTTTTTAACCTTACATATGTAATAAAATAAAATCCTTTACCTTAACTTCCCACGCAATATTTCTACCACCTAAAAGTCTGAGAGTCTATACTAGTTTTTTCTGATATCTGTGATTGATCTTCAGATGTTTGTATATCAGGTATACTTATTGGACTCAAACAATTAATAGAATGGTTAATTTGTGCCTGAAATTTGAAAAAAGAGAGAGAGCTCATATACCTTAGCCCAAGGAGGCAGAATAACATCCCCTATTGGTTCCCCATCTTGTTTGACTCCAAGATGATAAGAATTTGAATTAACAAGAAACTCCGGCATGTAGAAGAACTCAGGAATTAATTCCTTCACATCACTTGTATTAGAGAGACAATTTCTATATGTTCCTTCAATGCTTTGGAAAAGACGATCAGCATGATCAAATTTACCACCCTGATAAAAGACAACAGCTTAGTGAAGCTTTTACACTAGGATGGAGGGAATAATATGCCAATATAAATAGGAAAGAGACAACCATAACACATCAATGTCAAGGAAGTCAGCTGAACACAGTATCCAACTAAGCATGCAGGTTACCATCTTGAATAATATAACACTCAATCACACCAATTCCTGTAAAAGAAACTAAGGGACAAAACTAAGGTCATATGCCCATAAACCCTTATTAGAAGTGGATATTGGAGAGAAAAAGAATAGCATGTACACACGAAAAGTGCAAGAGACATAAGAAGGTGAAAATAGATGCGAGGAAACATAGGAATGGAATAAGTGGAAAGCATAAATGAAGGCCATTACTTAGAGAATCCTCTATAGCTTATTTATCATCATTTTGTAATGGTAAAGAAAACAAAATGGTGAAACAGCTTATTTCCAAAAGAT
Source organism: Jatropha multifida (assembly GCA_948099535.1). NCBI lineage: Eukaryota > Viridiplantae > Streptophyta > Magnoliopsida > Malpighiales > Euphorbiaceae > Jatropha > Jatropha multifida. Next base: position 80,507 of record CANUEX010026082.1, on the reverse strand, counting down.
AAATCGAAACCATTTAAAAAATTTAATTCGAAAGGATAGGAATTGTCACAATGCATGAAAAATATTATCCATGCAAGTGTAGTATCAGAACGTGTTCTGTGAACCACTTACTTGTATAACAAAGGCATCTTAGCCCCAGATGACATAAAAAAGATACACTAAGTTGGAATCAGTACCTGCAAGTTGCGGTGAAGTGATGTGAATGGCTCTAATCTAAGAAGATAATAGAGCACAATCCCCATGCTCGAGTAATGAGACCCATAGTAGAAACTGCAATACGAATGTAAAGTTCAGGTGCACATCAGAATAATAAATTAGAGTGCAAACCACTGGATTCCCTGAGAATGATTTTCAAGATTACCTGGGTATATCAGGATCAGAGAAGTTACGATATCTATCTTCGAACATCTGTAAAGGGCAGAGCAAATGCTAAAGTATGAGTCAAAAAGCTAATCCAGAAAAATCCATATCAATTATGTCATTAGGCAAATTAACAACCTCAAACCGTTTCAAATCCAATGCTCCAACAGGTTTAGTAAGATCCCGAAAGGTTGATGACTTGTTAAAATCAAGAACATCAGAGGAATAATCGGCCAAAACCCAAGGAAAAATGGGATATTGTGTTAAATCATTATAAGATCTTCCTGCAAGTGTGTTGAGAATCATTAGGTATTCAAAGTTTGTCATATCCCTTCTTCTCCAGCTTTCTCTGGCAATTTCTGCCATCTCCAGGGCTACACGTCTATCAACAAACATGATAGTTCCACTCTTGTCCTTGCTACTTCCTCTTGGAAACAGGAATTCATTTCTCGTAGAAACTATCAGAGTCCCAACTTCTTTTGCATCCTTCAATGATGCAAAATTCAAAAATACCGGTGCAACTGAGTCACTAAAGAAAATCTCTATAGCAGTGTATCTAAGCAGATACCGGGTCCAATGGACAGCTTTTATCTATATAAACAAAAAAAAGACAAATGAAACTTGTGTGAGAACGAAAAACCAAAAACCACAAAATTTATGCTGGATAACTTACCTTGCCAATATTCCATCTCCTATGGCGTTTAACATATTTTAACTGTCTTTGATGCACATTTTCATTTGCTGTGTCTATATTATCAGCAGAAACCCCCTTCTGAGGACCAAAATTGACATGTATGGACCATTTAAGAGACTTGGGCTTTTCTTCAAGCTTAGTCACATCAGAATTGCTTGAAGCATCAAAATTCTTGAAAACAGCTGATCCTCCAGTACCCTCAACCAAAAACTCACCAAAAAAGTGCAAGAATTTTTTCATGACAGCCAATTTTCCTGCCAACTTTCTCTTTGGGGTCACAAGTACACATGGAACAGACATAAGTACCTGAAACAGCAACCCACAATTAGCAATGTGATAGCACAGTTTTAACACTTTTCAAACATAGTACAAAATACCTCACTAGATTCCGTCTCTTGTGAAGAGGAAGAAGAGTCTTTTATGTCTTGCATAATATCCTTCTGATCACTGCTGCCTTTGGCTAGCTCTGAACATTGGCTCTCCAAAGGATCCTCAGATATGGATGCCTTTTGGGCAACAGTTTCAGCATCATTTTCACCAGATTCTGAGCTCCCCTCATCAGTTATTCTGCGCACTCCTTTCAGCAAAAACCTCTTCATTTGCTCAGGAATATGGCCCACAAAACTATCTTTGTTTTCATTAACAGCAAGGGTATCCTCATTGCTAGAGGCAGTGGAAGGTGGATGACACATCTTATCATCAAAATAATAATTCCGCCTTAATTTCTGTCTACGTCGCCAGGCATCTTCTGTCTTGTCGAGTTTCCAATGCTTTACCACACTATTTGGAAAAGCATTAGCTGACCAGGGACCTCTTTCATCAATCAAGGTGCGGAACATGTGTATCCATTTTTCCTATTAAAAAAATGGCAGACAATTCAGAATATTCAAGGAGAAACAAGGGACGTGCCCTGAGCAAAAACAAAAGGAAAAAAAAAAGATTATGTAGAAAACACATACAGCAACATTTTGCTGATCCTCCTCATGAGCAAATTGGAATAGAGTTCTTCTGCTTTCATCTGAAGAAAGGACTGTGTTCAAAAAAATATGTATCTCGTCTTCAAATGCTTTCTTATTAGTCATTTCTAAAGAGGCATTCTCATCTAGTCTAGCACGGAGCTCAAGCAACTGCCTGGAGCGGTCAGTTAGTAATGTGTTCAAATATTTAAACTCATCAGCAACCTGAAGAAAAGATTAGAGAATCGAACATTTAAAAAACACCGCATGTAGCACAATAGAAAAGCTTTACATGTCCATTAGACAACAAATAAACCAGAGGCTTGTTTTTTGCAACAAATAAAAGGCTGGCAAGGTGTATGACATGTGGAACGTATATTGAGATATTGACATTACTTTCTTGAGTGTCCTTTCTCAAACAGACTTTTTACTTTAGGAACAGATAGCTAACAAAGCCAAGGATGTGGGGTATGATGATGGTTCAATAGCACAGAAGTTAGTCATATAATTACTCAAGTGGGCCTGTTCCTACTGTTCAATATCTGGACGTTTTACATCTATTGTATTTGTATTTTTTTTTTATTTCTTTTTGTCACACAATGGGCAGGATGGTAAGGCTGTCACTCATAAGGTCGAAGCTGGAGGTTTAGATGAGAAGTGAGATGGGGTGTTTTATGCAGTCATAACATTCCTGCTAACTTGAAAAAGAAACTCTACACTCTACAAGACGTCAAGACGTCCAGACATCAAGACCACAAAATTTGTTCAGCTATGAGGAATGGCAAAGAATGTTAATAATGAAACAAGAAATAAACAAAATAAGCAAGGTAGATGAGAATGCCAAATAGATGTATGTCAATACAAGAAACGACTGGGTAAGGAATGGGAGCTTTAACAGAAAGGAGTGACACCCACTAAAAATAATTTAGGACAGGAGCAACTGAGATCGTACAATCAACATAATAAATACCGATGCACTGACCTGAGGGGAAAGTAGTTGAAAAGATTGAATCGCATAACCTTGCCATAAATGTAGAATTACACTGAATAGAATATTTTTAAGTTGCAGGATGTAACTAATTAAGTAAACTGGGGGGAGTGATTAAAAAGGTTTAAGAAGTACTAATTCTTTCCAGAAATGCAGCTGCAAACCAGGTAGTATTAAGGAAAATGATCCACATAGCCAACCTCAATTAAGGCATAGTTAAATTAAATTTTGCCTTCTCAGATTATTGAACATAAGAGATCCACCTCATCGAAATGGTACATTCAAATGCAATGACAAATGAGATATCATCAAATGTTAAACTCTACTCTTAACAAAACATGCACCATCCATGTGCTGGAATGTGAAAAGCCTTCTAGAACTTTTATCTACAATAAGCTTATTAGCCAACATGACCTGACTTGGAAGGGAATAACCACTGAAAAAGACATACAGGATGGTTTGCAAGGACCTCTACGTGGTAGTTGCTTTTATTACTTTTTATTCTCCCTTAAATTATAAAAACTTAATATCACTTAAATTTATACAGCTTCTAATTTAAACTTGCATGATTGTAAATTCTCAAGGGACTCCTGCATCCAGTCATTCTATTCATACATCAGGCTGCATAAGTCAGGCAAAATATAACGGAATCTACCCTTATTTTCCATTTTAGCTTAAAAATGGATAACCCTATATTCAACAAATCTCACTACATGATTAACGAAGGACTTGCACTTTTTACAAGAGAACACATATGCCCGGGAGATACTAGTCCTTAGACTAATCAGCATTTAACAGAAAACGAAGCAATGAAGGGACAAAATAGTTGAAACACACCGCTGCAAGGACCCGGTCCTTTTGAATCAGATTCTGTATGGAGCCTGCATCTTTTGAGTTAATCCCCCAGTCATTAGCATCATCTCTACTCACAATAGCAGTAGCAAGCATTGTTTTCCCACAGTTGACTGTTTCTCGAATCAAATGTGAGATAATATGGAAACGAGCACCATCATCTAACATCCCATATTGGGACCTTAAAGCAAGTAAAACCCTGTGCAATATGACAACTCGAAGTCACATGATGAACAATCAACAAAGAGCAAACCTTATACAAGATTAATGCAAATACCAGATGTATGGCATCAGAAATACACAGATATATGATGTAGTTAAGGTGAAAGTTTAGTACCAGAGGAGAAACTGCAATCTGCTCTTACTTTGCTCGTCGTCAGCAACCAGAAGAGAAGGCAAAAGTAAAATCACCTGCTGAACACATCGTGATGCTCTTTCTAGAGAAGATTTGCAAAGATATACAATTCCAAGACGGAAAACAATCCTTGGGCACCTCTCCCCTCTTAAAAGCATGGCTTTGTCAACAGTTTTATTTGGTTTTCCACCTAATGCATTGCCAATGCCACCCGAAACAACAACTGCAGCCATTTCTGCAGCTGGAATATTTAAAGATTCAACTAGGCCACGTGCTCTTTGACCAATTGAGGGTCCCACTGGTTGTGATGATTTGGTTAACATCTTGCTTGGCCCCTTACCATTCATCTCACTAATGATAACCCACAAATTATCATACAAATACCACCACTTATCATCAATTACACCTTCTTCATTCGTTGGAGGCTTGCAAGCCCATTGATTTCTAAAAATCAAATCACCATGAAAAATGTAAAGCAAAATCCAAGACTGTGTAAAAACAAGTAATAGATATCAAGAGGTACTTTGTTCCACCACTAGCCCATTTGAATCAATTAGAAATGAATTCCATAAAATTTTGTAAAATTCATTTGTTCCAAACAAGGGGTAAAAGAAACCAAATGTACCTCACATTATAATCAACGTTTCAATTTCGTAAATAAAACGGAAAAAGAGTTAGTTGATAGAGAGACGAAGAATGGCAAGAGAGAAAGAAGAGAAAAAGAGATGTCGGCAAGAGTAGTAGGATGTAGTGAGAGAAAAGAGAGAGAGAAGAGAAAGAAAGAGGAAAAACAAGATGGTAGAGGCACTTTTAGCCATGAAATTTGTACAGTTAATTTGTGAAATGGAAATTCAATCTATTATGATAGAATCTGATTTATTTATGTTCAAGTTCAAATTGATGAATTCATAAAAGTATATACCTTTCCCACTTTCCAAACATAAGAACATGGAATCCGTAACGAATTCCACAAAGTATTGTGGAACATAATTTTAACCAGACAAGTGGCATATGTGTACACCACAATTGTATGCATGAACAAAAGAACCATGGCAGATACAGCATCCAATGTGTTAATTCAAAACACATATTGCAACAAAAATAGAGCCAAGAATTGTGCCAAAACATGCTTGCAGTACCTGGATATTTGGCTATCACAATTTCCTTGCAAGATCTGATGTAGTGGAGAATCATATTCCTTTTGAGCATCTAATTCTAAAGAATCAGGAAATATTTCAGAGGCATTTGACGGGAACTGCAAGAAAAACAAGAAGAGGATTTTACATTGTCCTCCATGGCCAAAAACAAGATACAACAGCAAAATGTCAATTTATAAATATGGAAAGAAGAGTCTCTCAGCATTCTTTTAGATAGTTGGCCCTTTAATTTTCTATATGGACATGCTGATTTCTGTTTATAAATTCTGCATCTCTGTAAATGAAAATTCACAGTTTTGCATATGGGATGCGCTCGCCTGCTGCCTTTGAATATAGTTCTCTACTTATATACCTTCCCCAAAAAATAAACTAAACAAATATAGACAAGCAGAGAAAATACATATCTGCAATCATATCCAATCCATGTATAAAGTTCTCAACAAGAACTGCACATCAAGTCTACAATTTACACAATTAGTTGTGAGAAAACGCAAGTCCAAAAATGTCCAATTTAAGAACTATAAAGGAACTGGATCCTGCAAAAGCAAGCAATGCCTAGAAACTTCAACTGTTATTATGCAGATTTTGTAGTATAAGAGAAATTAGGTACAGAAAAATATTAATGTATTATATGTTGATTGCTGGAAAGAGACAAAGGCGAAGTGAGGGATGCAAGCATGGATGTGGCACTGGTTCTAGATAAAAGGGACAAGTCAATAACACCCATTCACTTGTAGTTCAATCTTTTTGCTGTACTTCACAGTTCAAAAGCATACCAGAACTTTATGGTCAATCTCAGAGACAAGCATCTCATCAACCAGACGTAGAAGATATAATGTATTATCCCGACAAGGTTGTGTGGCAAAAATATTTTCTTCATAAGAAAAATCGACTAGCCTTTGAATTAGCTCCCCGTATATATCACGAAGCAAGTGGAGATATGAGATGCTACCCTGTGAAGAACAATAACAGATAAATCATCCTTGGAATAATGATTACATGACATAATAGGAGCAAAATCCACGCATGATATTTATAGTTTTGTTCAGGAAAGCAACATACATGTTCAGAGTGTAGAAGCAGGAAATTCAATGTTTCTTCCAATTGTTGCCAGCCACCTTTTACAGAATGCATATAATGGCAAAGAACAATGCAAAATAAACTCCTCACCAAATTCTGCTCAAGCAACTCATTTTCACTGTGGTTTTGAGACTCTATTCCATATTCCTTCAACACATCAAGATTGACAACAGCAGTTAACCAAGCATTCCATCCATATTCCTGTTTCCAGCACTCAACTAGTTAGATTTTAGTTCAGCAAGAAGGGCATGTCAACTATCTAGAGTGTCATACCATTAAAGCTTCAATATTTGAAAAATTCGAATCAAGTAGATCAAGCAAATGTCTGAGTATTTTTATTCTTGCTGACACATTCTCACAGCTAGACAAGAATCTGAAAATGAGAACCAAGATCTGAGGAAGGAAAAAATGAGAACTATTTCCTTTGCTTCTTGATTTTTCAACTTGGTTATGTTTCTGTAACACCTGCATGGATTGATTTTGAAAAACATCAATAGAGACATAAATATACTGGATAAAATAAACCAAATCACAGCAGATCCTCCAGCCACTAACATTAGCAAATTAACATAATAATAGCTTTGTTATTCAAAAATTGTTAACCACCTGCTTGGGACTGGCACCACCAAGAAGAACATCAAACAAGCTGGCACACAAACAATCTGTCAGTGGAAATCTGAACAACCGGTCAGAAAAAGCTGAAAAGATCGGCTGCATCCTTGAGCTGTTTTTCTTCTGGCTTTCTGAAATAGATCTTGGTCTTCCAACAGAAAGACTAAAGAATTTTGGCCCTTTCTTCTCAGATGGTAAACCAACCAAGAGCCTTCCTAAAAACTGCAAGCTGAGCAATCTGATGGGCTCATGTTCCCTGTTAAAGACAAGCAGGAATTTGTATAGTATGAATCTACACATCCTTTCTCAACCTCTAGGGTTTGCCAAAGAAATGTGAACAGTAAAAAGAAATTTATGCACCTTATATTTCTGAAGGAGTTCTAAAAGAAACTTGAAATTCCTTTAACAATTAGCAATTGAAGCATATACATTTAGTCAAAGTATGAATCAGATTCTGAATCCAAGGACAGGGTAGTATCTGCCACTCCACTTATTTTGTCAGAGCAGTGGAGCTCTGGACAAGTAATCATAGTAGTAGATATGATGTTGTGGATAATTGATTCCAAACAAGCTTGATCATAAAACAAGTGGGTCCATGATAGAAAAGGCAAGGATAATATAACAAAAAGATAGATGTTATTATGTCGGTTCACTTGTCACAACGTGTTAGCTGGCTGTATCATGTGGTAATCCTCTCACTTAAAAAGTACTACATTCACATAGATCAAATATTGGATTCCCACATTTTCACAACATAATGGCCTCAAATTTTGTGGCACGACAGGCGATTAGACCACAGTGTTATTTAAAACATTTCTACCAAAGACCATCCAAACATTGATTTTGAATCAAATGCATATCCATATGTTGACGTAAACCCTACACCCCTTTCTTTCCTACATAAGTTCACCATGAATGTGAAGCTGTGCACTCTCCCTTGGAAAGCAAGACCATTGCAGGATCAATTTCTCAGTTGTCCTCCCTACAGCTTACAACTTGAAAGGCTTCTCATTTTGTATATGGATGGAACATCTTGTCTGTTCCATGGCCTCAAATTGTAATGAACATCCAACATCAGTATAGCATAACATCCCAAACCTCCATCACACTAGCATGTGTAATGCCTTCCACGTCCAACACTGCAGATGCCCCTATCTTTTACAAAGGAATATACAAAAATCTCCCTCCCTTTTCTTTGCAAGGAAGCATAAAAGCACAAATTTTTTTTTTATTTTTGTCCTGCATCATTTGGTCAAGTGCCAAATATTACAGAGTAGGGAGCATGAACCTTAAAAGCAATGCCAAAATTTTCGTCATAAAAATTTATATATTTGTTGGAGGTAATTAAACTGCATATTTTCAATTAAGTACTAAAGTAGCCACAAATTACAGGTATTGCTAATAGATGGCTCCACCACATTGACAAGGATCCCTAAGATGATATGCCTAATCTTCAGTTTAGCATATCAACAGATAAATAGCAGTGCCAATTCTATTAACCACAACTTTGCACATCATGAGCTGCTGCAAACTTTTTAAGCCCACTTTCAACCCAAGCATGTAAGTCATAATTAGTTGGCAACCATCATCATGTTCATTTCTATTTCATAGTCCAATTTCCTATAAGTAGATGACATTTAGATTCTTCATTCATTAAAACATAGTAATTTTTGTGTTATGCCATAAAGTGAGGCATACCTCTGAAGAAGATTGACAAAAATGTGGCAACCACCAATCAAATTGACTTGTTCAAGGAAAGCACTAAGCAGCGGTTTTTGAGAAAGAGCACGGATGATCATATGCAGAACATCCTCAATGCATGTCATATCCTGGCTTGTCTCAAAAAAGGCTATGAGAGCTCTCATATCTGCAGCCACAATGCGTTGCCTGCATATGCCAGAAATTAATGTTAGAACATGTAAGGAAAAGGATCAGCTACAAATTATCTCTGTGTTGAAACCAGTGAGCCAGATAAAATCCTGTCCAATTAAGGATGAGGGGCTTGATGGATGGGAAGGGCTATCATCCCTTTATATCATAAAATTATATGGCAGACAAAGAAAGTTACTCCTTATATTTTGCATTACTAAATCGAAATCAAAACATAACATTCTTAAATGCATAGTATTTAATTATTCAATAAAAAAAATCCCAAGTTAACCCAAAAAAGAAATCCAAACATACAAAAATAAAAAACTACAAAATATCAAGAAACTGCATATAACATCATGTAAATAGAAGGAAATAACTATAATAAAGAACCCAATAACATAGGGATCACAAGTGGTAACAGTATGTCACAACCTTTATTGTAAAGTGTTGAAACCAAGCAAGATATGTACATTGTACAAAAACGCACAAAAAGTAGCACCACCGGTCGTTTATGGGGACCGATGGCTGCATAATATTTATTAGGAAACTCTTTGTTGGTTTCTCCTTCTATATGAATTCTCATAAGAATTTATTAGAAGAGAGAACATGCAATGTAATCAATGCTATATGAAAAATAAAGGAAATTTATTGACACACACAAGAATATTTTAAGTATTACCAATACAATGTACTATAATAGAGGAGACTGCAATTAGAATTCTATAAAATGTCTTGTTTCCCAATGATAAAAGGATTATATTTTGCATTAGTGAACAAGATAAATAGGAAAAGACCTTGTTTGTTTTGTTATTAAAATATTTGTTCATAATTATTCACAAAAGTATAACTCACATGTTAATTATCATCAAAACTATACCTGAGGCTCATTTCACCAAGACTTAATAAAAGAAGACGAATTTTGTGTATTTCTTCTTTATTTGGTCTCTCTCCAATAACTTGCTTTGTAATGGGATGAAGAAGAGGCTTGCTTCCAATGGCAAATCGAGACTTTGTATTATCCCAATAAAATTGGCGAATTATATCAAGAACTCGTGGAAGTCGACACAAACTTGAGAGCAACCTTGGATCATTATCAAATTGCTGTATAAGAAACATATACAGTTCACGCTGCACCTTATATGCTGTGTAGACCCAGATGAAAGGATTAAGAAAAATGCTAGATACAGCATCTTTCACAATAAGCTCGGATAAACCTGAAATAAAGGCAAAAGCAATGAATACTCAAGCAAATACAATTTCAAACACCCAAAAGGCCATATAGAACTAAAGGATTGAAAAAATATACTCAAACACATGAACACAGATAATTTGAGTCTAAATGACAAAAGAGGCACTTAGGGGTGGGACACATACCACCATTTGCTGCAACATTAAATAGATGTTTCAAGGCTGAAAGTGTTTCCAAATTAAGTTGCTCGGGTGGAACTGATTGCAATAAAAATCCCAGTATTGAAAATCCAGAAAGTAGACGCATTTGTTGTTGATTTGCTAAATTCTCATCTAATACAGAAGCTATAAGCTCTATGACTTCAGCTGTCAGACGTTCTTTTGTGATGGGTGTAAGTAACGTATGCTCAAAGGATCCACTTTCTTCATTTTCATATCTATCAGATTGCGCAATGAGAGGGAAAAAGACAGACACACCCCCAACGCAGTAAATTATCTGTTGCAGCAAGCGTCGTGAACATAACTGTGTACCGACCATTACAATTGCCTCAAATGACTTCTTATCCACTGCATGATCTGACACTAGTGAAACGTTAAACAATTTCCTGCCATCACTAGCCTGAAAAAAAAAACACCAATCTTTTTGAGTTGGCTAAACAACAAAGCCAGCTTAGAAATGATGATGTTTATAATACGAAAGAGAAACCTGTGCATTAAGTCCGCAGATAATTTTTGATGCCAGACCATCTTTAACATCAAGAATTCCACTCGGCAATGGACTATCATAAAAAGGTGCACATTGATTGTCAAGGAAGGAATACATGTAGCTTGGTCCTAATGAGTAGATGCCCTGAACTTGCTCCGATGAAATAGCATCACAAAATAAATAGACAGGCCCAATCTGTCCATGGAAAGAGAAAATATCTTGTGCCAAGTCCAGAGAACCATCTTCTTCATTCTGAGGCAAATTATTTTTCATGCCAATTCTACAGTTCGTCAATAATTCAGTAACTTTTGCATATCTGATCCATGAAAATTCCAAGTAAGACAATGACATATATCCATTTTGGAGATGCTGCAATAATCATTTAAAAACTTCTATTCGTGCAGATTAAAGTACCACTATAACAAAATACTGGATCTAGAGTATAACCTGCATCTTTCCGATGATACAAGATCACCATCTACATAACATCTCACCAGGCTGCCCCCAGAAAATGCCCTCCCAATGCTATGAGTTATACAAAGAAAATGCCACTTTTTTCTGACTAAGTTAATATGGAGTTGAACACGCTGCCGCTTCAGATGTACTGACTGCCAAAGACAATAAAAATACAGCATAACATTGGTGAAGGAAACTAATGAAACTAGCAGAGACATTCGAAAAGTTCTGATTGAATACCACCATCAGACGCATCCTCATTTCCCCAGGAAAAGCTTACCTCATAAACAAGCCTATCCTTTTCAAGTACTGACAAGCACCCTTTTCCATTTCCAGTAAGGAAACTGAAAAGGCTCATTGCTCCATTTCTTGGGAAGCTTTCCACCCTAAGCCAACATGAAAAAGAAAAACCCTTATTGAGAGGCCATTGCACAGGTGTTTTAATCAAGATCCCCTACAACATAAAACAGCACGTTAGCATAGCATCCCGAAGAAAAATTGTATAGGAGTCATATATTAATGCCAAAATAATTGTGTCATCTTTCACGAAAGGAGTTGTTTCAATTAATAATTTCAAATATTAAATCCATGGTACGGAAGGATGAACACACAGATGTAATAGGAGTTAAGAAAGCAAGTAGGCCTAACATTACATGGATGTAAGTAGTGAAAAGGATCTAGATTTATGAAGCACAAACAAAAGAATTAGCAGCACCTATAGCTATAGGAAAGACTACTAAACAATGACTCAACACAGGTAGGATTAAGCAATTACAAGAAAAATATTTGTGAAGAAAAAATGAATATTTTTGTGCTTAAAAAGGCAGTACATTCAAGGCTGCTCATGGCTATAGGTATAGTTTGACAAGTCATTTTTCCAGAAAAATTCTAAAAGATGCATAAGACCATAGGAGCTTTTTATGATAAACTGAACTATTTTGTTTCTTCTCTGATGGGTATAGGCTTTCAAAACAGAAAAAAAAAAAAAGGTGGAATGGCATTTATCCAAGTATAGTGGAAAAAAACAATAAAAGATTGATAATCTCCTGTGAGATGTAAGATAGATAGAACAAAATTGGGTTATTATAAAGCTTCAAGAGGAATAAAATATAAAACTAATGTAAGAAATAAGAGTCTTTAAGCAAGAGAATATTGCTGTTTAAGTGGTTTCTAAAAATATGTATTGACTTACAGAATCATTCCCGTTCAGGTCAAAAAAAGCAGTAGGTCCCTTCTCATTCAGCATTGACAACACGGTGGTCAACAATAGAGAGCAGTACTGTTGCCAACTTCCCACTTTCTCACTTCGGAGGAGAGCAAAGATCTTACGTATATCCTTTCCAGATATGCTATGCCCACCAATAACCTGAATTAGTTGTGCAATTTTCAAAATGACATTATCATTATCTTCTTCAGCAAACCAATCAAGAAGAAAATTAAGCATTCCTGCGCTGACACATGAAGCTCGATTGGAAATGGAATCCCTGAGCAATTGCAGAAAAACATTGAGCCCATAGTTCCGCAAGGAGTCACTGCTCTGCCCAATCACAAAATAGCAAGTAATGATATAGAATGATTGAAGAGCAGGCAAGGAGGAAAGGATGGAAATAAAAAATTAAAAAGAAAAAGGATACTGGGATCAAACACAGAAATTGTTAGGAGGGAAATGAATTACCAACCTTCTGCAAAATACTAAGATAGAGTATGATCACGTCCTCATTCTGGACCAAAACAAGAAGGAAAAGGAAGTATCATAATACACTTATTTAGTCAAAGGTTATGCACATAATCCACTGTTAATATGGAATTTTTTAACAGAGAAATAAGAGGAGAGTAATTAGATAATAACACTCTGACAATGAAGCATGCAAACTTTCAGGAAAAGGAAGTTACCTTTATGAGAGGGTTTGCTTTTATATCAAACTTCCCATCAACAAGCATGTCAAGAAGTGCAGTTAAAAGTGCTTCACTTGGACTCCATTGACAAAAGTCCAACAGCAAATTGCGCATCGTCTGATAGCCCTTTCCAACTAGAGCTCTGAATGAAGCCTTCAAAAAAAGATCAAGAAGTATGAAAACAAAATACCTAAATTTAAACCATAAAAACAAAATACATAAATTTAAACCATGATCGCAAATTTTTGCTATGAAGGAACATGGATCATAAGTTGACAAACTCCCTTACTGTAACTCAATTCATTGTACAAACTACAGCATAATAAATTGGCCTCCTGTCCCCTTTATTTAGGACTTTGTATGGACTTAATTTTCAGTCACAGATGATTTAAGAAGCTTAAGCCTGTCAATCAAATTACAAAAGATTGTTGAAATCCAAAAACGATGAATAATTGTTATCATCTAGCTTTCCAGGTGGCGGCTATGCATAACATTGATGGGCTGCCAAGCTCTTAACCATGACACAGTTTGCTCCAAGCACATTTGCAACCCAACACATGTCTTTGGTTACATGACTAGATAAACACATGCATGTATGCAGATAGACATTTCAATTTAAGGATTGAATGATACTTAAATATACCCTAGCATTTTTTAGCAGATTCTTCAACATTAACTACATGGGACTCTTGTAGCGTTGACCGAATCAAAACCCCGCCTAAGATATCAACATCAGCAGAATGAGGAAAGAGAATTCATGCAGAAGATAAAAACAAAGTTCAGATTTGGCTATAGCTGAACGAAATGACTGCAACACTGACGAGAAGTATCATAAGGATACATTTGGATGGTGAGTAATACATATCAAGGGATTTGAATTTAATGTGTTTCGTTAATATGATTTATGAGACAGCAGTTTTTTTTTTTTATTATTGGTCAGATTCATTATACAATTAGATTCACAAATATGGACAAACAATCATTTGACATAAAATACCTATATAGGTGGTGTAATTTCACAAGTCCAAATTTTAGTTATGCAATTTGACCTAACACTCATTCAAATCACTGAATTTCAAATTTCAAATCCAAATTTAAGCTAAGATAAAAATATAGATATAAGCTCTCAATCACACACAAGGAACACAAAAAAAATACCTTTGAGCTATCATTACTCGCAAGTAGACAAGTAAGAGTCTGAAGGACATTTAGAACTAACTTCTCCCCGTTTGCCTCGTCAAGGTTACCATTCAGTAAAGAGACAACATGCAAAAAGCACTCACCATCACGAAACAAGGCCTGATAGTACTGAAGGAGAGAGAAGGAAAAAATGGTGAGACATCAGAACAACATAAAAGCAAATCCAATGATAAGCCCCATGAACCCCTTCCCCCAGGTTCCAAAACACAAACCCTCCCAAAAACCCAGAAAGAAAGAAAGAGGAAGCTGAAAAAGGGTATATGTAGGAGTGAAAAGTTACCTCAGAATTAGTCATGAGCATCTCTCTCATTCCAACCAATAGATTGATAGATAGTTGTGCAAAACTTTTCCCTCTTTCCTTTATTTGGGTAAATGTTTCTAAATACTTTGAGCATAATAGCAATTTTGCCTTATAATCTTCCACAGATGATGGCACAATCTGAAGAGGTGGAAAAGGTAAGAGTTCAGTTGCCCTAACACTTAAGTAACAAATAACTTTAACTCTAGAGAACATAAATTCGATAAAATACCTTCATAAGGTCAAGAATGTGACTGAGAACAACATTTCTCAAGCCTTCTTCCCAAAATAAATCAAATAAAGAATCAATACAAGTCGAATCATGTAACACTAAACTTTTTGCATCATCTGCTATTGAGAAAAATTCTGTGAACAGAGCCATGCATGTTTCCATGCATTCAAGACGGGTGTCAGCCTTCTCAGGTGCATCAGGCATGTGGTCACCGCATGCTGGAAGCACTTTCTCAAGAGAAGGGCTTATAATTCCAGATCTTCTCAACTCTTTCGCTTGAATTGAAGCAACTTTGAGCACACGATGAACTGCGCCAAGTGACTTAAAGGAAGCAACAGTTTTCTCAGGTGAAAGTTGCAACATACGAAGTAGACTCTTAGCAAGAACATTGGCAATCTCAGGATGACAAGCACATTGCTCAAGGGCATCCAACAAACAGCACAACTCAGGCTGCAACAAATAGAAAAAGTGAGAAAAGAGTGCAGGATTGTTCCAGCAGCTGTGGCCTTTAGAAAGGCTAGGATAAATGATTCAAAAAGTTGCAAACCCCCGCACCCCACCCCACAAAAATCCATCAACACCTTGACAAACATCTGCATTGTTATTTGTAAATAAGATGGTTATACCAAGAAGCACCAACAAGATGCGCATATCTTCACATGCATACAAGAGAAGCAGAAGCTGGTCCAAACATTTTAACACTGCAACATAAATTAATAGTGAAATCCAAAAAGGACAGAAATAAAATGCCGCAATGCTAACAACCAAATATAGATTGTCCTCGGAAGCTCCAACGCCCACATATAACAATGTTTACACACACATACAAACAGTTCTTTTTAGCTTCAAACGACATCATAACCAAAAGAATAGGAGCACTGGCATACTATGATTAATCTTCCTCCTTTCAACACCACCACAAGAATCCAAAGCTTCAGAAGACTGTAACTCTCACCAAGAAACATGAAGTAATCTAGAAGTTTCCCCATCTCCTTAATACCACGTGCTCATATACAAACTCCAACTAGCAAGAAGTAATTTCAACATCAAAGTCCATGTCCCAATCCCACTTGTATACTACAAAAACATACAACTCAAAACACTACCAAACAAAATGTTTGCGCAAAATCCTGAAGGAAATGAAAGAACCTACCAAATTATGTACACTTCCATTACAAGTTGCTGCAAGTTCCACAAATGAAATTATTTCTATCTGAAGGATTTCAATTCCACTAGCCTTTTTTTGACTGTTAGTACTATTAGAGGGAGAAGTTTCAAGCTTCTCTACAACTTCTTCCTTACAAGAGTAAGGCTCTCCAGAAATTTCTTCTGAAGCTGGTCCAAAATAGAAAAAATTCTCAGAGAAGATTAGGTCCCACAACCTTTCGTCCCTACATACATCAAGTGACACGGGCGAAGAAGCAAGAACCTTTCTGAAGGCATCAAGAACAGAATGCTGCAGAGCACCAATGAAGACCCTGCAGAATATAGAATGAAGAAACAACATGAAAAACATAAGAAAAAACAAAATGAAGAAAATACGAAAAGGGGGGAAATGAAAAGGTTGCTAGCAACATTCTGGCTATTGATATCCTACGTCCTTCAACAGCCAAAAGGAAGAAAAATACAGCATAAATTTAAATCAATCACCTTAAATGGCTCGGCAATATATTTTGATTTGAACAAGCCTTAATGCATGGGAAGATGGTAAAAAGAACCCTCATGGCCCACTTTATTGAAAGTTCGCTATAAGCTGAAGAAATTGCCATGGCAATTCGACCAGTGGCAGCAGGGGCATGATGAGATTTAATATTTTCTGAAGTAGCTATGAAAGAACAAAGTACTCTGCTCAACTTGACAACATATTCATTCCAAAGTTGGGAATAAGAAGCATCAGCTGGAAGGGGAAAACAAAGCTCTGTCTTTACACGATTCACAATCAAGTCAATAACAGGCATTCTAAAATCACCCTGCATCGAGAAATCCTCAGACTTCTGCATGTACTCTTGAAGCATGAAAGCAAGTGAACAAAAGCTATTTGCAAATTTGTGAATTCTTCCATTTTCGCAAAGAAATTGCAAGTTGTTCAAATTACCAAAGCTGAGTACTTGTTAAGGAAAATAAACCTTTTTTAAAACACAACTAACAGCAGAGAATTGAAGTTACGCTTTTTCACTTTCTTTACGAAGCACTGTGTCAAGTCTGTGTCATAGATTAGATACCTACTAGGCCCTTACATTTGTCAATTGATGGACCGACAAATAGCTAGAGTAAAGTGCATATAAGTATTTTCAAACAACATTTAAACCTCCTATGTCATGAAAGAAGTAGAGCAGAGCTTTCAAAATTTTGCACTTGAAAGAGAAAATATGAAATTTTATTCAAGAGTGGGTGATTTTAAGGATACATAGCCTCTCTCATAACTGTCAAGGAAAGAACGTGAAGCTGGAAAACTTTCAGTAAAAGATTCCCATCTCTGCAATAAAATGTGAATCACTACGTCAAAGCATCCACGATAAGACAATAATGAAAAGGATCGAATTTTCCATTACAATCATAAATCAAATGGATTGGAAAAGAAAATAACAAATAATCAACATTAAGTAGCATGTCATTGCATCTTATTACACAAACAATAAAATCAAGCTGCCATAACTGTCAATATCAATTTTTCCGCTCTATCCATAGCTAAATCCACATTAATGTCAAGGGACTGTAAATCTTTTGCAATAACTTCCCTCTATGTGGTCCTAGGTCTTCCTCTTCCCATTTAGCACCCTCCACTAGAATGCATCATACTTCCCAACCAGTGCACATGCCATGATATGACTAAAACATGCAATGACAGGACCTCCTATAAAATTATATACACCAACATATATGTATGATGCTTTAAAATGCATGCCTGAAAGGATAAAGAGATCCAGATTTATCAAAAGCAAATGGTGAAAACATATGGCAACCCAATTCAAAAATTGAGAATCAGATCAATAATTTTCCACACTATTTTTGTCGTCAATTAGATCAGGACATGGAAAAGTGGCCTTTGCAGACAATAACATGGAAAGCATATGTATGCTCAAACATCCCAGTAATAGAACAACACAACAAGTATATCAGTTTCTGTTTTACCATATATCTACACTAACCACAGGACTTCGTTTTTCCCCTTGGATTAACATTGCCAAAACATCGGAAAGCCACATGTGAAAATTATCCTACTTGAAAAATATTCTGCTGACTGTTTATCAATGCTCCAACAGTACATGCAATCATCTCAGATTAGTAAAAAGCATAAGTTGGACAATTAATTAAATTACCTCTTGTCATCAATATAAGAGGCATTCTTCAACAAAAGCACATTAATTGATGGAACCCCTAGTCCATCTAACAGAACTTCAAGTCCTCCAATACTTTTAAAATGACTCTGACCCCGTGGATTCTCCGACAATGCTAAATGAAGGGTCCTCATAGTCAAGTGCTGAAGTGATACATCCATCAACTGTTTTTTCAAAGTAAATCTTCTGATGACACGCAATAGCTCTGGAACACAAATAATTGAATGAAAAATCAAATGCCAAAATAATAAATGTTCCATCAGAAGTATTATTACAACTTGTTTTCAGAAAAATGACATTTGAAATTGCCGTCAGAGATCTAACTTCAATTCTCTATGACACTTGACTCACAACAGACTGATAATCAAGCTACAGTTGCAAGAAGATACTCTCGATTCTCTATCTCATAGGAATGCATCAGTAAAAAAAATGAATATCAAATGAACTAAAATGATATATAATACAGACTAATCATCTGCAACCATAACATTACTCTCCAGACATAAACTGTGAACAATTTGCTGTTTAAATGCCAGATACCAAACCTGTTGTCACATATACTGAATGACATTAAATGTGTCACAAATAGAAGAGCTGAATTTTCGTAAATAAGCAGCAGCAACATTTAAAACTACAATCCAATAATAACTAAAACCAAGCCCCGCTAACATAAAAAAAGAAATAAACCAACTTAGCTAATTACAATTAGCCAGAGCACAAAGATTGTTATTAAAGATATAAGGTAAATCTTCTGAACTGAAGCATCGAGGATCAGAACTATGATAAATTGTCACAGTTCTTATAATTCACCTTCAGTATAACATAAAAATCTGTAAGCAATTCAAACATGTCGAGTCCTATGTTCCCACCTGCCGAAATATGTAATGTCAACAATCACAAATAAACTTGGAAGTGCCTACCTTACCTACTAACCAATTGAGGCCACCCGCTTCCATCACTGACACAACTGCCTTTTGATGCCAATATACCCTTGTTACAGTCGGAATCTTCAAACCACTAGATGAGTCCATTGAGGATGCTGCCCATGCTGAAACAGAGAATTCTACAGAACCACTATACTGAGCCTTTTCATATTCATTTGTATTAAGATCAATAAAGCTACATATAATTGACACCACATATACAAGTATCTGTTGCAAAAGTTCCATCTTCTCTACAATAACATTGGACAAACTTTCTTCGCCAGATAAGGCACCAGCAAATGCTTTGAGTTGGACAACTGCCCCTAAAGAAAAACAAGGGCACAATATACAGACACTTTTTGTTAATACAGAACACTAGAAAAAGTACAAAACAAAGAGTATGCTTTAAAAGTAATATAACAGGAAATTAGGGAAGCATCTAGGTACAGAAAATAAATCTACTAGAAAAACTACAAAAAAAAGAGTATGCTTTGAAAGTAATGTAACAGGAAATTTAGTTGGAAGGCATCGAGGTACAGAAAGTAAGTCACTAGTAGTAGCCCCAGAAGAACTACTGCAGAGAGAATCTTTCATCAAGTGGATGTCAAACCAACTAAAAGGCATCAAAATTTCAAAAGGAAAATTCAAGTAAGTGATAACATTAAGGATACCTTTCATTAATGCAGTTAGCTTTTGGATCCCACCATAGTAGCCAAAAACTCTACAATTATGCAATGAACGGGTTATTATCATTAAAGCATTCAGTGCATTCAACTCTTCAGACAGGAGATTCAAGCTTGTGGAAGTATCTGGTAACTCTTTTTTGGAGGGCACCATAGTAGTATTTACTGGATTGACAAATAAAAGATAAATAATCATTAAATTGGTTGTCGAATGTGAACAAATGCTCAGCATTGCCTTTTCATAAGAGTATGCCATTTTTTAAAATTACACTGCCAAGCACGTCCTTAACATCCATCCAACAACTTAAAATGTAAAATTTTAGCATTAAAAACCAATTAGAACACATAAGAAACACAGCACAGTTTACCAACTCCTTTTCTAACAATATATTACTCCCTGAACCAACCTACCGTACAACAGAATAGAGCAGTAAACTTACAATCCACAACCAGAGAAGTTAGTTTGGCGATCTCTTCTGTTAATATCAGAATTACTTCAGCAGGGTGTCCATCAGAGCAGCCAACAACTATATCATCAACTTGCAATTGATATTCCACAGAAGGGACCATCAAAGAAGCAGACTCTGCCAACCGCCCAGCATTAACAGGTTCCCAGTGCTTGTACACCATAAGAAATTGCTTAAGGAAAGCGTGAAAGAGCTTTTCCTTTTCAACCTAAAAATTGAAGATGTGAAAACAAGAGAGATCAAAACGTCAGGAATATAAAAAAAAATGTGCAACTAAGACTCTTCAATAAAAAACTATTGTTAGCTCTGTGTAAGGCTCTAAGTAGGTCAATATTATTAAGAAATAGACTATCACATGCTCAATCTCCATAGCTCATCAAGCCAGTTGAAGAATTTCTTCAACCAGTTCCTTCGTTAATGATTTACCAATCCCCCCCCCCCCCCACACACACACACTAAAGTTAATTATAGTTTCCACTGCAGTGCAGTAACTATATCGA
Source organism: Jatropha multifida (assembly GCA_948099535.1). Taxonomy (NCBI): domain Eukaryota; kingdom Viridiplantae; phylum Streptophyta; class Magnoliopsida; order Malpighiales; family Euphorbiaceae; genus Jatropha; species Jatropha multifida. The sequence goes on along the minus strand of CANUEX010026082.1, from coordinate 59,694 downwards.
TGTGATTCCCATCTATATATTCAATGGAAATTATCAACATAAAGACTTATATTCATCTTACACTTCTAACAAATAACTTTAATATCCTTCAACATAGAAACCTCAAAATTTTTCAATAAAGGATTAGCAACCAGCTAAAGCTGCAAGAGCAACAACATTATCTATTCTACCTTAAAACTTCATTGAAGGAAAATCAGACTGTTGTCAAGATTACATAGCAGTCTTCTTTCCATTATGAAAATTATTAATTTCTTAAGAGTCAGCTATAGTCAATACAACATATCAGCCTTACTTCATGTAAGAAATAAATTAATTGCTTAAGGAAAAAGGAAACTAAAGTACCTGAAAGTTAAAATGAGAAATAACCGATAACACAGATTTATGAAAGGTACAAAAGAGCAAAATTTTGAATTTAATAAAATATGGTGTGAATTTGTAGCAGGACCTTATCAGTAGCATCTTCATATTTCGTCCACAGTGCATGCAACACTGCTTCATCGCCGACTTCACTGAAAAAAGAGGACAAACAAGGAAAAAGATCAGCTGCAGTGAACAAGATAACTGTAAGGAAGATGATAATACTGTAAATAAAACCAAGGGGGGAAAATATCCATTGACACTGCTAACAAGTAGCAAAACTTAGGTCCACAACCCACCAAACTTAAAAGTATGCAAAGGCATAATTACACCCTAACTTCTTCGACTTTTAAGGGGAAAAAAAGAGCAGTATATTGAATGAAGAAATTCAAGAACATAAATAAAAGCAGAAGGTATCCTCTTCTCAGAATTGAAATGAAGAAAAACAAAACCAAAATGACTAATGAAGCAATGCCCTCCAACTGTGTTGAATTAAGATAATTCTTCAAGATTTCCAAAGTCAGAAAATGTAAAGAGGCTAGAAAAATGGTTATGCAGTTACTGCAAGGACAAACTCTGATTTTAAATTATGCGAGCATTTCTCTCCAACAGAATACGGCCACACAATACCAAGCACCTTTCCTCTCACCAAAAGCTCTGGAGCTTAGAGTAACGTCTGGAACATAGCAATTTTTCTCAAAACTGCCAAATAAATTATTCCAAGTATCCCAAGAAGCATTGCAATCAAGAAGTCAATGAGAACGAGTCTCACTCCATCATATCACATAATGGACATGCCAACAGGAAAACTTTATTCTGCAGGTAACCTTAATTCCTTAGGTCGAACCTTAACCTTCCAAATTTCATTTGTCAAGGGAAAGGAATATCAATTAAAGCACAAGTACAAGAAAAAAAAAACACAAAAATATTCTATCCATTTCCTATTCCAATCTGAATTTGGAGAAGACAAAAAGAACTACAGTGGTTAAGAGGAAAGAACCATGACCTCTCCATCTTTTACATGCTAAGAGAATTAAATTCAAAGAAACCATATGCCCACCCAAAGAAAGAAAACTAGTAGTAGGGTGCATTATGCACAACAGAGATAAAGCATTCAACTAAGTAAACAATATAATTACTTCTATACTATCAGTATTTCAATAATGAGTCTTAAATGAATAAAATTGGAAAGAAAAGAAGTAAACCATGTGAATGGCTAAGGCCAATTCTGTAATCACTTTTTAGTAACAGGAAAAGGAGCAGTCTCTGCTCCCAATTCTGATTCCCAATACTTCCCTATGGAAGGAGGCAAAGAATCCCACATCTAAATCTTTTTTGAGAAAACAACAGAAATTCTTATTGCAGAGCTATTTTATTGTAATGCTAATTTAGCTACTTTTGACGCATAATAAGCAAATTGAAATTAAACAATAGTCCTGAAATAATACACATACAAGCATCTAAAAATTTAACTGCTCTACTCCACCCACTTTATGATTCATGAGCTTACATATCCTTAAATTACCATAAAAGTATCATGAATTTTAAATCATTAGCTTGTCAAGTGACAGATTACCAACAACCAAAATACCTGAAGCAGATTTTTGGAGAAGGAGGAGGGAACCTCCCAGCTGATGACCCCGAAGTAAATTCTCCACTCATACTGGCTGTCCTTCGAATGAGGTCAGCCACACCCTTAACGATGTTCATATTTCCCACTAGTAATTGGCAGGAGAATCAAAAATTCATTATCCATGACAAACGAGACATAAATAGTCACTCCAGGCCATCACTTCTGACTATCTAAATTTTCTGTTGCATTAGCATCAAAACACTGAGGTCAGCATTTGGCCCTAATGTCTCATAAACAGTATAAAGTAACCAAAAGGATTCACGCCCACGATTAATATTTAAAAACATTATATTGCCAATCAAACAATAAAGGGCTACAGATAATAAAATAGCAGCAAGAAAAAATACAGATATTGAATGCATGCAAATACTTCCTAAGCTCAAACCAACGGCTCTTTAACTTCCCAGCAATAAAACGATAGTCCAACCTTAAGAAAGCAATTACTCATACGAAGTAAGAATAAGTAATGCTAGTTAAAATCCACTTAAGACTAATACAAGTACAAATTCAGAGTTGCCAAAGGATCAAATGGAAGCCAAAATGAAAAAATGTTGATTTAAACGAGAAGATTATCCTTATTATATAATTAAGGCTGATCGATACATTCAACATGGAGCAATTCAAATAAAGAAATCACTTGAGAGATTATAATTGAAAACACCTGGAGCACAAATCAAAGCTAAATAATTGGAGATTACTTGATGATTAAGAACGAAGTATTTTACCTGATCAGATCGTAGAGCTTGAAAATTGCGATTTTTGGCTTTTAGGGTTTGAACAGCGAGATCTGAGCTTCGTATCTTATTCAGAACTTTTTGGTTTAACAATGGCGTCAGTGAGAAATCGAATAAAAAATTAATGCGCGAATACAGAAGGAAAGATAAAATCATAGACGAAGAACAGGAAGACAAGGAAAAAAGAAAACATGCGTTAAAAGTTAGACCCCTGTAATTCACTTAATTTCGAAATTGCCCTCCGTCAATGCGGTTGACTTCAACCTTTCTCGTTTTAACCTGACAAACTCCCCAAAATTCAAATTGCTTTTGCATGTTTACGCACTTACCAGTTAGTTACTAACCGAATTTATGACGGAATTAAGTTGTAAACGACACCATTGAATGCTCTTTTCTAATTTACCGCATTTCTTTCTTCGCGGTTGTCTTTCCTCCCTCTTACCCAAAGTTAGCTTTACCTTGAAGCTTCGAGTTTCAAGAAGTTTAACGGGCAAAAAGGAACCCACTGGGCCTCCCTTTGTAGGCCCATGGAACAACGATTAAGGTTTGATCTTGATTAATGACATGATCCGGAATCACAGCTGAGAAGGATTTTTTTTTTTTTTTTACAAATGAATATTATTATGAACATTATTATTATCAATAGGTAGCAGAATATAATAAAATTATTATATTTTTTTATTTTTTACATAAATACATTATTTTCAAATTTAACGCATTACATAAATAAAAATATTAATCAACTTTTTTATAACAACATTTAATAGTTATTAATTATATTTAATAATTATTAATAAACTGATAGCGTAAAATTATTAATTTAAGAAAATTATTTTATTAATAATCATTTTTTACCATCAATATAATTTAATATAATCAGTTAAGAACTTAGCTGTCGGTTAAAATACTTAATAAACATGTCTAATTTAGTTTATTTTGATTTAAATCAATTATCATTTACGTGAAATGGCTAACTAAACTAAATACCCTTAAATTTATTTTTAGGTCCGTTAATGCACAAACTAATAAAAAAATTTAAAAAAATTAAATTGCTTATTTATGATATTCATGAGAGAAAAAAATTAAATCTTAAAAGCATTTTTCTACAAATGACATGTTTTTATTTTGAAATGAATGTTGTTTATGTTAACTTTGTGTTTGAGACCACCCAAAAAAGCTCCGGCAGCCTCTAATATCTAAAATTTAACAAATATTAGATATTTTATATAGTGGATTGTTCATGATGGACTACAACAATTGCAATAACAATACATTAATAGGTGAATTAGGTAGCATTTGAAATGCCTAGTCCTATGCTTGTTCGTCATTTGTTAGTATAATATAAATTAGGTTTGATGATTTTTCTGGAAGGTTAAATAGTTTTGTTGGTGGATGATGACGTGGCTTGCCAGATTAGGACCATAAAGGCATTTCACAGCTTTTTTTGCAAGTTCATGTGATTTGTGTAGCTGATTTCATTATGGGAAGATTTAAGATTTCATTGTCAATGAAAACCAATACGTTTCTCTTCTTTCCCTTATTTTGTGTTTTTGGCCATGAAATTTAATATTTAAATTATAAATTATCTATTTGATTTTTTAGGTTATTGCAACTTCAATCTTATGTAAAAACCTGAATTCATTTGATTAGGGCTATGTTCAGTAACAGCATTTGAGAGAGAGTTTTGAGTTTTGACGACTAATATCTAACAACTAACCGGTCTTAGAATGAACTATTTTTTAAAAATATATTTTAAATAAAAATCATTTTTCAAAACGCATTATTTAAATATGTTTAATATACTACGGTACTCTCAAATTAAAAAACAATAACGTCCACGGTATAAGTTTAAGTATATTTAAATAATATTATATATTATTAATTCATTGCATTTAAATAGACAATTTCTCAACAGACTATATTTTTGAAGGTAAAATGGGACGGTAGCCCTCCAAATCTCCAGCACCATGCCGCTACTTTTAAATTTTATTTGTGAATGGTAATATTTTTAATGTAATGTTTACACTAAACATACATATCATTTGAATTAAATTAAATTATATTTTAAATTTTCATGAGTTATTACTTTATTTGACTTCTGGTACGGACGAGTCCGTGACCGTTAAACGGATATAGCCTGAATATCTCATAATAAAAAAAAATTAAATTATATTCCATTACAATTATAACTCACTAAATAAAATCTTAAAAAATTAGATATTGGTGTATGGTAAATAAATGAATTGGTTGCATATAATAAATTTGGGAGTGTCTATGAAGAATTATTTTAATTAAAATATTGTTCAACTGTCTTTGAAATGAAATTTTATGTTTTATTAAATAAATATATCAACCACAGACAAAGGTCTAAATCTAAATCCCTGAGGATCGTTGATTACTATTTTTTTTTTTTGGGTTATCAAACTTTTCTTCTAAGATTCGCTTTTCTTTACACACATGCAGTCCTGCATGACTTGAGCTATGTCTATAATAAAGAACCGGGTCTACAGGACCAAATCAGTAAAAATCCTTTAAAAAATGTTTAAATTTTATTTATATATATATATATATATAATTAAGAGGTTTAATCTCCTCGAGTCGTAGAGCGTAAAGATTTTTTTAAAGATCGAATTTGTTTTTTCATCTTTACTGAAATTAAAATCGCTAATCACCTTAATTAATAATTTGTTAGTTCGAATTTGAAACATTTCATTCCTGCAATCTATTCGATCATTCTTGATTAATTTTAAAGACTAGTGACTTTAAGACTTGATTTTTAAATTTTATAAATAAAATTTGATTATATATTTTTATTGATCTAACCTTATCTATAAAAATGAATAAATTGAAACCCATTTTGAATATTTAGTTTTCTAATCTCAGTTTTAATTTGAGGTTACCGCTATTTATCAACAATAGCACCTACCTCTTACTTTCTATTAGCTTTTGCTTCACATTCTCTTGTTTTTAATATTCTTTTCCTCTTCCTTTTTTGTGAGGGTAATCCCTTCATTGTGAGGATTCATCACTAAATAAAGTTATGATATTTGATTTCATTTGATTGAAAATTTTAAATTTTTATTTGTCGATGTAGATCTCCGATCAATAAAGCCTAACAATGCAGTCTATTCTTCTATTAATGCTACTGACGTATAGCGATAAAAACGCATCTGTATTCGTCATATATTATAAATTATTAAAAAAAACAATCTAATTATAAAATATCGATAAAAAAATATAAATTTTTTTTATTTGATTAAAATATCGACAGACTCCATTAACTACTAATATTAAAATTCTATATTTAGTAATTCTTAATATTACTACCAATGAATTGCATTAAAAAAATTTGATAAAACGAGGTTGGCAATCTAATTGGAAGGAGTGGCTCTCGTGACTTCCACTTGTTTGTTAGCTTCTGACACGTACTAATTATTATTACTAATAAATAAATAGTTAATCTGAGGTCCCATGTATATCTCTACTAGATTTGGTATTAGTAGATCTCACCAACACTTCCTACCATTCAAATTATAGCTAGCTTACTAAAAATAGTCACTTCCAAATTTATCATTTTTTTTTAGAATTTCACATAAAATTGTAATGAACTGAAATAACTATTATTATATAATTAAAATAATTCAAATTCGAAATATTTCACACATTCGTGTGAAAAAATCAATGGGACAGTACTTAATTAAATATATTTTCGAATGCAATAAATTAAGAATCTAAGTGAACATATTTAAAAAAAATACCTATTGGAAAAGCAATGTCAATGGCCTACATAACATAGTCAACAACCGTCTAATAATTAAGGCACAGAAGTCAACAAGTTAATAATGATTAAGGGCCGTCCAAATTAATCAAGTCAAGCAAAGCCGAAGTGAAAGCCAAACTTGTATTTCAAGCAGGGTCCCTCAAAGTTTATAGACATGTCTAGTTGGACAACTGAATTTGGATTAATCAGCGCTTTTTCAGGCTGATTATAATTATTATTGTTTAAATTGTGATTATTGAACATATGTTTTATGGCTCGATTCCAAGATAACTAAAAACAAAAAATAGAGAGAGAGAAAAAAAAAGGCAAAAAAAGATGATAAGTGCACTTTTAAGACTGTATTCGGTAATAACTTTTTGAGTAGCGTTTAGAATTTTAATTAGTTAAAACGTTGAACGCTGTTTAAAAAGATGTTCGGTAACATAACGTTTAAACTAACTCTTAAAGGTTAGAGTAATTTTTTTGTGAAAAGTTAACTCATATAATATTTAGCTCGACGAAACGTTACTCAAACCGTTAACAGCTAAATGTCACTGAAATAATTAACAGTTATAAAAACAATTTATTTTGTCGAACAGACCCTAAATTAAGAAAACATGATAATGGTTCGCTTTTGTTTGGATTAAAATTTGGCTGGATTGAATAAAACCATGTTTAACTGAATTAACTAAATATTAAAATTATAATTTAATTAAACTGAATTGACACATTTTAAATTTATTGATAGAAAATTGAACCAAATCGGAATAAATAAAAATTATAATCTTAATTTCTTAAATCAACTGATTTCGTCAGAATATTAAATCGAACTCCTAATAATATAACTGATTATTTTCTTTTTATTTGAACCGAAATTTGCATATCCTCTTTGAAAAATCAATTATTTGAATCAATGAAACTGAAAGAAATTTCAAATATGTTGACTCTTAACTCTTGCTTATTTAGTCTTTTCTTTCCTTAAAAAGAATTTATTTTTCGTAGTGATCTAAATTAGTGGTTTTCGATTAAATCAAAGGAAGAAAAATATAAATCACGTAATAATATCATACTTTAATATTATTTAAATGAGAAGAGTTAATATTGATTAGCTCATGCATGTGGCAAAATTATTTTATTTTATTTTAAAAAAGTACTGAAGAGCTCATAAAGTATTCTCATGGCCCTCGGCAAAACCGGGAGCCAATGCCTACTTGATAAAATTGTTACGAAGTAAAATATAATTTTTATACTTTAAGGGGTAAAGTATAATTTTTTACAACGATTTTACTTTTTTTTTTTAAACTGGTGGTGGCGGCGCAAAACTTCTAGAAGGATTCATCTCTCTCTATGCTAAGTTATATTTTATTAGTCTTATCAAATATATCTTTATATTCTTATTTTAATAGGTAAAATCGCTATTATTATTCTGTCAAATTTCACGAAAAGTTAATGCTATGTTTGGAAACACGAGAAAGTACAAAGTGAGGATTGTTACTATTCATTTTTTCTTTTTATTTTCCGCCTTCTATTTAGTTGGAAAGGAAAATAAAAGTGAGGAAGGAAAATATTATTCTTATAAATTTAAAATTTTTCCTCTATTTTCATCACTTTCTCTCCAATTTTGAGAGATTGAGAAACGGTGGGTCCAGGAGAAAAATATTTAAAATTTTATTCTCTTCTAAATTTTTTCACTTATTTTGAACCAGAGAAATTGAGAATTTTAAAGTATTTTCTATTCGTATTTTCTTTCCTCTCACAAAATCATCTATTTCCAAATATAATGTTAACCATTGTTTCTAAAAAATTATCTATTCCCTATTATTATATAATATAGACTTATATATATAATATAACCCCTAAAGTTTGACAAGAAAATTTCTTTTCATCTTAGAACTTTAAAAAGACATTTTAACACCTTAAATTTCACATTTATTATAATCTTACATTTTCTTATGCTAAAAAAAATGAAATTTTAATATAATGAGTGAATTTATATAAAAATTGAGTGTAAGCAAAATTTTCAATGAACGCGTATGCTGTGCGTGCGTCAACTAGCTATTAAAATATTACATTTCCAATCCGTTTCCCATGTGATTCGTTATTATTAGGCTGGGATGCCTTATTGTTATTATTTTTTTTTTTCTAGTATAAACTTTTAGTATATAGACTACATTATTAGAGACCGCTTAATCCGGCTCGAAACTTAATCACAGTGAAGATTCCTCACTTTCCTCCGTAGGTATATTTAGTAAGGATCAAATCCGATAGTTTTTCCTACATATTTAGCATGCGTTGCCAACTGAGACATATTTAGCGAACTTGTTGGGTTGGAGCATTGACGAGCGAGCAGAGCCCAGGAAACAGGAAAGCTCGTACGCCCGGTTCACTTGAATAGGAAGTTGATAAGCAATAGTAAGCCCGAGTTGAATTGTCATTACCTGTCTTTGGTATGACGGGGATTGCCCTTCTTTCGCCTTCTTCTGCCTTTTTACTATAAGAACTCTTCCTATAAATTTTAAGATCAAATTGAGTTTTGTTTCTGTATTAATATCAAAATTGACAAAGTTACCACCTTTAAATCAAATAGTTAAATTATTTCCTTTTTCCCCTTTTTTTCCATTAGTATTTCCTGCTATTAGTTTCCTTTTCCTTCTTTACTTGCATCAAAGTTTATGCTTGTTTTGGTTATTAATTAATCCTTTCAATTTTAAATAACTCGGCAAATGAGTCAATGCTAACTCGGCAATAGTTAAAATTGATATAAAATATTTGGAGGAAGTTAAAATTGGTATAAAATAATTAATTTAAGATATCAATTGATAAAATTAAAAGAAATAGTGATTTTTTTATGTTCAAATTTCTTTTCCATTAAGCATTGAAATTAATTTTAAAATTATGAATTATAAATTATAAATTTCAACCTTAGTTTAAAAATTATAATTGATTAGATTTGATTGATTAATTAAAAATTAAAATCTCATGGAACGGAGTTAAGTAAAAATGACAATGGATCGAGTAATCACTTAAAATGAACTATCAAAATCCGAACTCAATTATAAATTAAATATTTGAACCTGTCTTGAATCTTGTTACAAATTTACATTTAGAATTTGGATTCTTCCCGAACTCATATAATTACCTATTTAAATATCCGTTCATTTCACTTTTATTTTTTTAGACATAAAAAGTAAATAAAAATTATAAAATGATTATTTTCGAGTTAATAAAAACAAAAAATATAAATATTAATTGCAATTATAGCAATAATTATAATTAGAAAGGTGTATATATATTTTTCTTTTGAGAAAAATTATTATTTAAAATATTTTTAGAATATTAATCGAATGGATTATAGGTATCCGAATCTTTATACCTGAATTGGATACAAGTAGTAATAATTAATAATATCCAAAGAATAAAACTTTTTAGATTTTTCTAATGATTAATAAAATTAATAATATTATTATTAAAAAAAATTGAAAAGTTTTTTCATTATATTTGTTCAATGGATGGAGTATTAATTATATATTTTTAAATAAAAAATTATTAAAAATTAAACTTAATAATGGTCAAATATATAGATATGCGACTTAATTTTTCAACTTTAATCTATATAGAAAATACATGAAATAAGTTGATTGAATCAATTAAATCGATTTTGTTCAATTTGATTTTAAATACCATTTCGGATCAATTCAATTTTCATTTTAAAAATTTCAATTTAGCTGATTTATTTCATCAGTCATCAAATCGACTATTCGCACACCCTTAAATTTAACTTTACCGATTAAAACATGTAATAGAATAATATTATAAATTAAAATATTTAATAAGTTAATTTTATAAATTAATTATATTTAATAAGTCAGAGTTAATAGATTTTTCTCTGTTTTTTATTTTTTATCCAACTACAATTAGCAAGTTTCTTCCAAACCATACTTTATTCTCCATCAAAAGTGGAATAGCCGATCTGCCTGTTTTAAGTAGAAAATTGGAAAAAAGGCACTCACTTTCTTTAAATAGAAAAATTATCCCAAAACTCACAACCATCTCGGTTTTTCTCTAATAAGACAGTCAGGTCACGTGCTAGTGCACATTATTAAACTTTAAAAAAACCAACCAATCTAAAAATTAAACAATTCTTATTTGTTATCCATTTTGTGGGGTCACTTAGCTGCACTCTAATTGGAGCACCGCAGCTTATAATAGCCAATAAGTTAATGACAAGAAAGAAAAATGGATTAAAAAGTAATTTTGTTGTCTAATTAAGAAATATTTTATTTTATTTGAAAAAAATGGCTTGATTTGATTATAGTAAAATGGATAAATCATATTGCCTTCTTAGCTTAAAAAAATTAATATGAATACATGCATCGGTACATTGCTTTTTTGGCTGATGGATTGTCCATAGAATTTTCAATCTATTGATATAAATTAAATTAGGAAATAAAATTAATTTTAATTGAATTTTTGGATATTTTATACTGTCTTTTACTACATTTATAGTAGTTTTGTTCTGTCACTTTACCTGTCAAAAGGATATAATGGTTATCTTTTTAATTTAATTTGGAATGATATTTAATTTGTCTCTGGCAATATATAAATTAATTAAAAATTATTTTTTATATAACTATAATCCCAATTTTCAAATAATAAAAAGTTGAAATTTTTTTAAAAATAATATATAATAATTTTCAATATTATGATTAATGAAAACAATTTCATTTAAAAATAAAATATTTAAAACATTTACATTTTTCTTTGTACGAATAAATTCAATAAAATATAGATAGAATTCATATGTAAAGAAATTTTCATGTTTAGAATAAATTTAAAATTCATTCATTTTTTTTTAAATATTATTGACATAATAATTTTTAGAAGACTACGAAGAACGATAGTTTTATTGTGAAGGCTTAAATTTATCTAATTCATTTATAGATTTAACAAATTTGATTTAGTTATATTCGAATCTATATAGATTCATTGGATTTAAATTTTCAATTTTCTTTTTCTACTGAATAAAAAAATTTATATTTATAAAAAATTTTACAAAATTTTGTGAAAAATTATTTACTCCAAAGGAGATGAGAGTTTATTTTAGAACAAAACATTTAAAAAACAAATCTAAGAATGTTTAGTTAAAAATATTAAAATATTAAAATTTTATTTTATTTTTCAGTAAATAGATCATTTAATATAAAATTGGTGTAATAATTACATAAAATATCCTGAAAAGAAATACATATTAATAATAAATAATTTATGAACTCAAATTTGTTAAATAATATATTTTCATATAAACAATTTGCAACCCAATCTAGATCACAGAATCCTAACAATTGAATCACTAAAGTCCAAATGACGGTGTGGATCATGCATGGGTGAACTCGATATTTAATGGACCGACATGATAAATTCTCAAAAAAATTTCTACTTGCATGTGAATCCAATTTATTTTCCGTTTCCATTACCCAAAATTTACATTCCTAAGTATTGGTTTGAGAGATACTCAAACCGAAATGGTTTGAAAGTTTTGGTTTCAAAACGATCGGAGTTGGTGAAAAACGATAACCAAATACACTAATTCACCGGTGTATTTTACATAAAAAAAAATTATGACACCTTTAATTTTCTTTTATAAAATTTAAAATATCATAATTTTTTTATTACGAGTGAATTTATTCATTTAAACTATTATATATTTAAGGTTAACTCGTGTGTTAAGACAAACTATTTTTATTATTTTTCCATTAAAATTAATATTATTAATAATGCTTTTGTCTATAGATAGGCTAGAGACGATGGTCATCCCTTTGGACAAGTTTGCGCTGATTACTCTTGGTCAAGGAATAATAAATTGCCTCATTTAGAAAAACACCTTTAGATTCGGGCATTAAAACGCAACGAGAGGTAAACTAAAACTTGCAAAAAGAAAAATTGTTGAATTTGCTTTAACCAATTCTTAGTTTTCAGCAGTAATGATTCAATGCATTTAAATATTTGCCTAAATGCCTTATCCATGGTTTAATTTTACTTTTATCGATGTGCCTAATTTTAAATATTGGCACGCCGCTGTTAACTACACTAACCAACCGCTATCTGTCGGTAACAGTAGATAAATGAAACGGATATTTAATATTATTTTTCAAAATTAGGGAGCTTCTTTATATTTTTATGCCATTACACTATTTATATAAATAATTTAAATGAGATAGCTCAGTGATAAAAGTACTTGCGAGATTAATTATCATAAGTTAGATCATGAATTCGATCTTCTATAATATAAATTCTCTCCGAACCAACTCCTTAACTACGGGTTAGAAGCTTTCTTCAACGCTATTGTGTGTTTAGTATGTAAATTTGATATATAAAAATAAAAAGAGATATTATCTATCACTCTATCTATTTTCAGAGGGTTTATTAGACAGCGTGCCTCAATTTTTTTTTCTTTATGCCTTCTCCTTTATTTGCACATAAACTTTTTCTTAAGTTGAAATTGACTCTTCATGCATTGGAGAATCATTTTCATTTTTAAAATCTAACATCTATAAATATATATTCAGCCACGTTAACATTCACAAATTCTATTTATTAAAATACATTAACCATTATCAATGGTTAGATGCTCTAATACATTACATTACTTTGGGAATATTTTGACTGACCAAACATAATTTTAATACATCATTTCATCTATTTCATTAAATTTGACAGCTTTTTACTCCATATAATAAAAAAATAATTTTAAATCAGAAAACAAATAGAAGTAGTTGACTAAATTATTATTTAAAAAATATTAGTTTTATTAAATAAAATTTACTGAAAATATCTAAACAATAGTAAAATAAGAATAAAAAAATTAATACCATTATAATTTTTTAAAACTATCATCTAAATAAAATAAAAAATAAAAAAAGTGTCAAATTTAAATCCACTGCAGGAATAATAACTAACATTGCATAAATATAATTTCCTCCTAAATTGATTAATTAACACTAATCAAGACACAAGAAAGTGCATGGCCATCACGCATTCCAAGTGATAAGAGAGAAAAAAAAAAAAGTTTAATCCCAAATACACGAACACGACCCAAACGTCTTACGTGCTTTACAGTCCATATACAACAAACCACCCGTATTAGTATGAGAACCCAACAACCATCACATGCTGTTGTATAAAAAGGGAAAACTATTTTTTATATAATTTTTAAAATAAAAATCGAAGTCCCATTTCGTCAGTTCGCAAAAAATAGAGGGCTTTTATCGTCATTTTACAACTTCTTCAATTCCGATGACCAATGGATGAATTTACTTTTTGCCTAAAAAATGTTATACAAAAATCCAAGTCTAATCCCTGTGAACACAAAACCTGCGAGTTGTCACAAACCTTGCTAACGTGCGCTCGATATTAGACAATGGCACACCGCCGTTAAATCTTACGTGTCGAAACGGCTTTCGTGCTAAGTTTTACGTGTGCTCTCGCTACAAAAGGTCTGCACTCACGCACACTGCGTTTTTTAGCATCCCTCTCTCTTACTTAGTCGTATATTTCTATTTTTCAATTTCCCACCGAATTCCTCTCTCCTCTCGCGCACTCATATTTTATTTTTTCCGCTTAAACTACATACTCTGAGCAAACCCCTCTTCTTCCCTTTGCTCCCCTCTCCACCGCCCTGGTTTTTCATTTTAAAAAACCGTTTCCGCCTCTGTTTTCACTTCTACGGCCATTAAACCGCCGCAAGAAGTTCCACCAACACCTTTTCTTGATCTACTATTATTATTAACTTCATCCCAAGCAAGCTTGGTAGCTCCTTTTCAAGCTCACTTCCAAAGTAGACAGAGAAATGGATTGTTGATCAGGTCTGAATCAATATCATATTCGAAAAGTTAACAAAAATGCGTTCTGTTTTTTGGTTCTTTTAGTTGAACATTGTATTATCTGCTTGATTTTCAGGGACTGGACGATCAAACTAGTGGTTATTTTTCATTGTTTTGAATTTGAAGATTACCTGAATGTCTCTCTCTTTCTGTTTGGCGTGACAGAGAAAAATTAAGAGTCAAAAGCGAGCATACGTGCGTTCGTGCGGGTGTGCCGTTTCTTTTCGTTTGGTGGTTGTTTTGGTTGATGCCGTGACGTCCGTGAGAAATGCCTCACAGAACAACTTACTTCTTCCCTAGGCAATTTCCGGATCGGTCTGGATTCAATGCAACTTCTAATCAACTGTCCGATCACGAGAAGAAGAAGATAATCAACAATACTTTCAACACCGAAAATGACCAACGAAAGGACTTTGCGACTGCAGTTGGAAAGATCACATCACCAACCCCTACAACGACTCGAACCCCAACGACAACGACAACTGCTGCTGCACCAACTCCAGTATCCGATCTCTTCACGAGCAGCGATGACGAGAAGTACCATCGAAAGAAGAATAAGCAGTTTGGCGAGGATGATAAGTTTCAAAAAAAGAAAAAGCAACTTGCCGCTTTTTACGATTGGTTGGCCGAGAAAAAAGCGGATAGAGCTTCTGGTCATGTGAAGTTGCAGAGATTATCGTCTGATGACGATGATCGTTATCTCTTGCTTGCGCCGGGAACTGTAGAGCCAGAGCCGGAGCCTGAGCCTAAGCCTGTGCCGGAACCGGAGATAATCAAAGAAAGGGATGTCGACCGGAACTTTGATCTCCAGGTGTCGTTGCCTAGATTATCGAGCGGAAGTAGTTATGCGGGAAGCTTGTTTTCTGGAACTACATTGGATGGGAACTTTTTGAGCGATGTTAAGGACACTGCAACGACTACTACGAGGCGGGAGGTGGTGCACGAACAGGCACTGGTGGGGGAGGAGAATGGGAAGAGCGATGACAAGGTGGCGCAAAGGACTAAAGAAGTTTACTATTTGCAGTTGGCTTTGGCTAAAAGGCTTAGTTTTCAATCTGGTCTTGCTAGTGAGCTTGTGCTTTTGCAGGAGGGCGGACCTGAGTTCTCCTTTGACGTAGAAACAGTATCTTATCGTCTCTGGGTACGCAGTCACTGCCTCTCCCTTTTTTCATTTTCATTGTCATATCAATAAACAATGTTCCGGCTCTTCATATATAGCTTTCGTTTTGAAGGGTAGAGTCATCATGGTCAATACCAAAGGGAATTACAAATTTGGTCTGGCTAATGGCCTTTACCTCTAAAGATTTATAAGTTTCACCATTCTACAATTATTTTTGAGCGTTGAGTCGATAGTGAACATTGAGCAATAATGCGCTTCTGCTTTTCAGGTCAGTGGATGCTTGTCATACAGCGACAGGATATCAGATGGATTCTATAACATTCTCGGGATGAATCCATATTTGTGGGTGATGTGCAATGATGAAGATGAAGGAAGACGATTGCCGTCTTTAATGTCCCTTAAAGAAATTGAACCTAGTCAGACATCAATGGAAGTGGTTCTCGTTGATGGCCGTGGCGACTCACGCCTTAAGGAGCTAGAGGATAAAGCTCATGAACTGTACTGTGCCTCCGAAAATACATTGGTGTTTGTGGAGAAACTGGGAAAACTCGTTGCTATTTGCATGGGGTAAGTTCCAACATTTCTCCTTCGCTTATCAATTGATGCTTATACATCTCTTTAATTTTATGCACGTAAAATTTCAGAGGGACTTTCCCTGTGGAGCAAGGTGATCTTCATAAACGCTGGAAATTAGTTAGCAGGAGATTGAGGGATTTCCACAAGTGTATTGTCCTTCCAATTGGCAGCCTATCCACGGGACTCTGTCGGCATCGTGCAATTCTCTTCAAGGTGACGGTTCTGTTTTCTTGGTTCTGTTTTTTGAAATTATGTTTGTTAAACATGCTTCTGTATTTTTCCCTGAGCAAGTTGTACATAGTCGTAGTTGACCATCAAATGAGAATTATTGCTGTGGTGAAGTGCATTTTTAAGAGAACTTTAGCGCTTAGTAGTTATCTAATTGACATGTAACTGTGGAGAGTAATTTTACTTACGGATAGGGGAATATGGTGGATGGTACATATTATATTATCATATCAGGGAATTTCAACTGAATGTTGGAGATGAACTCTTTGGTTTGGTAACAACTAGGTTGATAATACAAGGGTGCTGATTAATGTTGATTGCATTGGAGATCCCTTTCCCCTACACCTTTCTTGTGGGAAAATGATGCTCTTGCAGTTTCTGTGTTGTGGTTGATGCCCCTGGATTTAAGGTAGCAGTCTTAAGTTGCCTACTGTTAGTTGATTTGTTTATCGGGGTATCTAGTGTTCAAATATAATTGTTTGAGCTGTTTTAGTTAAAATCTTGCTTAAGGATGGTAAATTACTGCCACTTTTTATTTCCTCCCTCCCCCTCGAATCATTACTTTTTGGAACTTTTCAGAAGCTTAGGTGCAGTTTCCAGATTTATTATTTTATGGGGACTTGGGATTATGGCTTTTAGTGTAGATTACTTTGCCAGGACTCCTGTCATAATAAGGCGGGTACCATAAAGCATACATGAAAGCCTGAACTGGGGTATTGATACAATTTTATTCCTGAGAATGCAACTGATTTATTAACATAAAGTGCCACCTGCAATCAGAGTAAGGTATTTATAACTTCTTTCCCCATGATCAATGAGTAAGGCATTTGTAGCTTGTTCTGATGAATGGCAAAATATCAATTTATATAGGACAATGGCGTATTGATATATATTTGTTGATCAGTGTATATTTTGTTCCTCATGATGGGAATAGAATATAAGCTTTTACCATTTGGGACGCTATTATTACTTCTGGAAGTATTATGCCCCTCATGTGCATAGATTATCTTGCTAAAATATGCATAGATTGGATTGGAAGCACTACGAACAGGTTTGCTTATGCTGCTACTTCGTTAAATCGAACTTAAATTGAAAGTGAATATAGCATTTTGAGCTAATATGAGTGACTTCTATTTGTAATGCATTGTAAATGTGGCACATGCATTGTGATTTTAATACATGTGCTCTGGGAAGTATGTTTTCATACCAACCGAAAAAAAAAAAAAAGTTTCGTGGAATTGATAATTAATGGTAAATATTTTTTTGGAATTTGCAGAAGTTAGCAGACTACATAGGTTTGCCGTGTCGGATAGCTCGAGGGTGCAAGTATTGTGTAGCGGACCATAGATCTTCTTGCCTTGTCAAAATTGAGGATGACAGACAGTTGTCAAGGTTTGATAACTTTATTGAGCCACCTAAACTGAAGTTTGAATTTTTTTTTTTAAAAAAAGAACTGCAGTTGGTTCTCTATACTTCAGTTTTTGGTGAAGAATATCTGAGGTGTTAGGCCTAGCTGCAGGATAATCCAATGCTTGGATATCCAGGTATTTTGCTGGTGTTTGGTTGCTGGGATGACTTTCTTATAATTTCTCTTGTTTCCCCCTTGATATGTTCAATGGCGTCTGCAAAATATTTTTGCTTTTAATGCATTTTGTGGCTAATGATAATTTCTGTGCATTGCTCTTACCTCTTGATACCCACTAATATGCTTTATGGCACGCTCATTGAACTTTTGAGTTAAATGGAACTTATTTCTATTTAAATAAATTTGAAACTTACAGCCCAATTTAATACAACAAAATTACAAGTATTAAAACTTGTCTACCTTTATTGTTGCCTCTCTTCCTTCTTATCTTTTTATTGTTTATACGTGTATGTCTTTATTTCTTAACAGGGAATATGTGGTTGATCTTGTTGGGCAGCCGGGAAATATCCATGGTCCCGATTCCGCGATCAATGGAGGATTCATATCTTCTATCCCTTCGCCATTTCAGATTTCTCATCTAAAAGAGTTCCAACATTCTTATGTGGATAATGCAACTTGTCAGCTTCTAGGCTCAAAGCCTTCATGTGCTATTCCTAGAATTCCTCAACGTTCAGGTAAGCTAGGTTTTACATGTAAAACAATAATTTTTATTTTGTTTAATGCGTGAAAGAGCTGAAAGAATTGATCATGGCTAAATGAATTGTGGTGAACGCTAGATACAAGTATTTAATGCCATCAATATTATAATTACAGGACTAACCAACTGGCCCTTATGCTAAATATGATGTTTGTATTACCTTTGTTTGCAATTAGCAGGTCCTTGGATTGACACTATATCTCTGTTGCATTTGGTTCTCACTCTTGTTAAACTTACCACATGTTACCTAGATGATCATTATATACATGAAGCACACTTATTTGTAGCTGATAATGTTAATGGAGGTCAAAACTTGAACTGTTGCAGGCGGGGAAGAAGGCAGCCAACAAACAGGGAATCTCAAGTTCTCCACATACGTTCCAGTTAATCAAGCCTCTCTTGGAAATGGTTCGTCGCTGACATCTTTAGGCACAACTAGGAATGCTGAAGCGCTTGATGGAGCTGCAGTGCCATCAATTCATGAATGTTCTAGCTTTGAACTTGAAGCAGACCGAGGAGTTGTACAACAAACTTACAAAAAAGAGATTGTGGTGTCTGGAGGTCCAGTTGTCAACAATGCTCTCAAGCAAAATAGCACGAACTTATCATGTCAGTCGGATGGGAAAGAGATGGAGAGTAAGCTTGACAATCAAGGCAGATTACACAGTGTGACCATCCCACAATATTTGAATCTTGAACCTTCACTTGCGATGGACTGGCTTGAGATCTCATGGGATGAATTGCACATCAAGGAGCGTGTTGGAGCTGGTAGATGCTTTTCTGCACCTTTATTAGCTGTTTTATTTTATTTTTTTTTATGGATTAGAAATTACTCCTCTTTGTAGGCAATCATGTCAAGGTGTACACTCTTTATATTTTCAGGTTCGTTTGGGACAGTACATCGTGCTGAATGGCATGGATCGGTCAGTATACAGACCTGAAATATATGCATAGTGACTTAATTCTTCAGGGAATAGCTTAAAGTTTTATTTTTGTAACTGATGTTCTGCAATTGAGTCCTCTCCCTCTCTTTTTTCTGGGGGTTGGGGGATGGGGGTGTAGGTGGGTCGGTGGTTGAGGTTGCAATAAACCTACAGTGAATGGGAGCTTGTTTAATTTCCTCTATTTCACTAGCTTGTCTTTCGAAGCAATCAGAACTATTCAAAACCTTTTCTGCACTGGATCTGATAGCCTAACAAAAGAGAGGGAGGGAGGGAGGGAGGCACACACGCATATATCAGTATTTTTTCTTGGGATGCTGTAAACTTATTTCTTTTTCTATTAATATTGTTACCATTAACTATGTGTTTGCCTATGGTTAATGATTATCTTGTTTTGACAATGCAGGATGTTGCTGTCAAAGTTTTATCTGTTCAAGATTTTCATGATGATCAGTTGAGGGAGTATTTAAGAGAGGTAAGTACTTGTTTACTCCTTCCTTTTGTGGAAAAGATTACAAATGTTAGATGTCTTCTTCCCGCCAGTTTTTTCTTGGACTAGTAAATGGAAGTTCTAAGCATTTTTCTTTAGGTTGCAATAATGAAACGTGTCCGCCATCCAAATGTGGTTCTTTTCATGGGTGCTGTTACAAAGCGTCCTCATCTATCAATAGTG
The DNA here is from genome assembly GCA_948099535.1 of Jatropha multifida. NCBI lineage: Eukaryota > Viridiplantae > Streptophyta > Magnoliopsida > Malpighiales > Euphorbiaceae > Jatropha > Jatropha multifida. The sequence goes on along the minus strand of CANUEX010026082.1, from coordinate 39,669 downwards.
ACAGAATATCTACCCAGGTATATCATCCTATTACTTGCTTGATAACTACTTTGATGTTCATCAACACAGGCAGTTAGGAAGTCTAACCTGCATTGTGGAACAGGGGTAGTCTATACCGCCTCATACACAGGCCAACTGCTGGGGAAATGCTGGATCAAAGGAGGCGGTTACGTATGGCGTTGGATGTGGTATGTGATAGTGATTACGGTGGTTTTTTTTTTGTCTGTTTGGCAATAAATTGTTGATGGTTACTGAATGCAGGCAAAGGGCATCAATTATCTTCATTGTCTGAACCCTCCTGTTGTTCATTGGGACCTTAAATCTCCCAATTTGTTGGTGGATAAAAATTGGACAGTGAAGGTAAAAGATAAAAAATATTCCATATGTTATTCTTGCAGGCAGCTTTATGCGTTAATAACTTACATTTCTACTCTCAGGTGTGTGATTTTGGGCTCTCTAGGTTTAAAGCAAACACATTCATATCGTCAAAATCAGTAGCAGGAACAGTAAGTCTCTCTCTCTCTCTCTCTCTCTCTCTCTCTTTCTCAATCTATTTCTCTTGGCTGAAAATTACTGATTAATATGCTAATTAATTAGAAGATGGCTATAAATTAGTTTTCGCAGTTCTCAATTGTTGACAAAAAAGGCTCCATATCAGCCAACTCTTTTGGGCACCGGAAGTAACGAAACTATGTTAAAAAAAACTTTTCATCAACTGTCAGTTTGTTGAGTTGTTGATTGTTATAACAATCTCATCAATCATCGCTGGACTCTGTGTGCTAATTTTTTTTTTACTGTTGTCCTGCTTCTTATGTTTTCTGGTCAATAAATGTGAGCTCTTTTAATCAAATACATAGAAAGTCAGATATTTACAATATCTTGCGGAAGTGCACCAATCAGCACGTAACTCTTGCGCTTTTATTTTCAGCCTGAGTGGATGGCTCCAGAGTTTCTCCGTGGAGAGCCCTCAAATGAGAAATCTGATGTCTATAGTTTTGGAGTCATCTTATGGGAGCTTGTCACCATGCAACAGCCTTGGAATGGACTTAGTCCTGCACAGGTATAATCAATGAGCATTTGAAATCTCTATCCAACCTTTTTTCTTTTTGCTCTTTTTTTCTTTTATCTTCCTTATCTTGCCTTCCCTTTTTTATATTTTGTTTGGATAGAGGGAAAATAAGGGAGTAATGAAAATAAGAGAGGATTGGTATTTTCCCTTGTTTAGAAAAGATGATATAAATAGTATTCGTATTAACCCTTCCTTATTTTTTGTTCCTATTTTGTTTCCTGCCCCCCTTCTATTATACTAACATGAGTGTTAAAATATCATTAACAACGTCCTTTTTTAAAATTGTTACTGGTCCTGTAAATTCATGCATAGAATGTGGTGTACATTTCTGTTGTTGTTACTATGGTGTTGTTATTATTATCCTAAATTCATATGAATACGATGTGATGTTTCAGGTGGTTGGAGCTGTAGCTTTCCAGAACAGAAGGCTTACCATACCACCAAATACGTCCCCAGCGCTGACTTCTCTTATGGAATCTTGCTGGGCTGAGTAAGTACTCTTGAATCTCATAGTCCAATGTCTATTGCTACTGCCACAAATATATCTGCTGTGTTAAAGAGTGTTTTCTTTCAGTATTCCTTTGGCTTGTTGGATAATAGACACTGTAAACAGTGTTTCTCTCCTTATGTGCCTGCTTCATTCCTCCATGGAATGGGTACCTGCAGTTTTGATACTTACACACTAGTTACATGTGGAACTTGTTACTGATCAAATATTGATCACATTGTGCTTTGAGTCAAAATTTTATTCAAATACACCATTGGCAGATCTAGAAAAAAAATTTCCCGGGATCAATGTATAATATGTTATAATGAAGAGAGTTTATTCTGAATTTTAAGAGGGGTCAATTGAGAAAAAATACATGTGTACTTAGAGGAAATTAAAAAAAAGAGAGGTCAGTTAACCCCATTTTTATAGCATTGATCCCGCACTGAAATGAACTCACCTGGAACAGTGGGTTTGAAGGTTTACTATAGATCAGATATAATGACATTTTTCGTACAATTATAAAAGGGAGCTTGCTTTACTTTTCTGCAAGCTTTTTCCTATTTTGGCTCAGCATTTAGGCTATAACTGTTGCACTGCTGCCTGTGTTGGGTGGCCAAAATCTCAGCTGCCGCCCCTTGGTTTCTGAAGCATTAGAAAGACATTTTCCTTTATTTAATTGATGACATGTTCCCTTTGTTCTATTCTGGAGTGCATGCTTAATGCTTATTTTCATGACAGTGATCCAGCTCAGCGCCCGACTTTTGGTAAGATAGTAGAGACATTGAAGAAGCTGCAGAAGTCTCCGATTCAGTTGATACAAATGGGTGGAAAATAATAGTGCTTCCACCAAAGCCACATAATAATTTGGATGGAATGCTTCTGAGTAATAGAGAGCTGATATCGGAGATTTAGTCAGACTCTAGCAATTAGTAACTGAAACAAAATTATACTTCTGTACTACTAACGGAACCGTTCCATTCCAGCAATTGTAGATTTGTTGCTTATCTAACCTATTTGGAAGGCAGTAGAAGTGGCCGAAGTGTAAACCCGCAGTTTAAAATGCACAGAGCTTCCTTCTGTATTCGTATATATGAGAAGCCCTTTTCTCATATGAGCTATTTCTTCTTGCATATCCGGAAAATATAGTAGTATTCTGGATCTACTTCCAAATGTAATATTTTGTTTGTAACCAACGCTGCAATTCTGAACTGTGATGAGGAAGTATCCTCGTAAATGTTCTTATAATTGCATCATGATGTAATAATAACCGAACTCCCCTGTACATATTTAAACTTGAACGCAAATGGAAGTGCATGAACAAAACTTTATGCTAATCTATCTAATTAGCAAAAAGGAAATATAATGGGGTCTTTTTCCATAATGGTGTTACGCAAAAATTTATTTCCGGAAACGGTGTTCGGTGAAAAGTATTCATTAGAATGATGCTTTGTTGACCTTTTGAAGGCTTTTATTATAGATATTTAGTAATAAATATATCGTTATACTATAATCACAACATAAATAATAAATTTTAATTTGCTTTAACACAATCAAGTAGAGTTGTACAGACTCAGATTAATACTTTCTCTTTTTTTTTTTAATTAAATGTTACACTATAAATGAAATAAAATCATAATTTCAAAAGGAATATATTCTTTTGCAATATTTGCACTAAAATGTTTAATTATTACACAGTCCGTATAACAATTTATAAGTGAGATTTTCACATCGTCAACCTTAAATTTTGGAACAGCTCCATGTGTGCTACAGTTAACAATCAAAATATTATTAATTTGTTACACTAATGTAACAAGCTACAGTTATAAAACATATATTGTGTAATTATTAGTGTAATTTATTTACACAATTCACATGAACGATTTGATTTGATGCATGAAAGAGATATTTAGGAGGAAGAAAAATATTTTTGTATTGAGCGTAAGAGGTGTCCCGCTCTTGAAACTAGTAATAGGAAATTTTCTATACTTTTTGTTTGCAATGTGTTTTCTAAATGAGAGGTGTGGGGATCTCATCTATAAATTATTACGCTTACATAGTAACAATTGAATATTTGCGTGAAAATTTTTTTCGAAGAATTCATTATTTTCTATATTATGATATTATTTCACTTATAATACAGCATTCAACAAATAGAGAGAAGAAAATATTGATCAATAAAATTGCCAAATAACGTTAAAACAAATTTAAATTTATTATTTTTATTATAATATTGTTACATTATGATTGAAATAAAAACTTTTAAAATATTAACGGAATGCCATTATTTTTCAGAGAATTGTGTTTTCGAAAATAGTTTTTTGGATAACACCATTTGAAAAATAAAAAAAAGGCCCAGTATAATGTATATTCTTCTATTCGACTCGAGGTTTCCAATAACACCATTTCTGCTAAACAATTTATTAAGGGACAGGACCTGTTATTTCAAACAATAAAGTATTCATTCTAAGTATGGAAGGAATGTAACTCGATCAGTATAACTTTAATCAGTAGAATAATTTCACTTTGGCATGTGATTTTATTTCGATATTTTTTATTTATTTATTTTTCTTTTAAGGACAGATATTTTCTAGAAAAATTAATTATTTAGTCCATGAGATTTGAGAAAATTGTTTAAATAGTCCCTACTGTTCATACAAATATTTAGAACATACTTGAAATTGGCCACCATCAAACAATCAAGTCCTTCCATTTAAAAAGTATACTCTTTGCCGTTAATTTTTACTTAAATGACTAAAATGCCCTTATAAGTCACTGCTACTCCACTCTGCTTTTATCATTTTTTATCACCTCCATCATCCTTCGAGTTTTAATTGCATTTTAATATTTTCTAATTTGTTCATTTTCGATCATCATTTAATGTTTTTTAATTTCTTTTATCCAACTTCCGTGGATCCAGTAAAACTGATTTCAAAGTACCCAAAAATTCAATTATTTATACTAAATGCAAAACTTTCCTATTAAACTTGACCTTATCAATAGGTATACCCAATGGCACCGCTATATCACTTATTTACTGTGTTGGGTCAGTGATAGAAACCATAATTCAAACAGATGGTGAGCATGAAACAGAGAGTTTAACGTGGCTTGAGTCACAACGCGTCAAAGTCACTAGTGTTGGGCCATTTTTGCCAGGAGTTTTTTTTGAAAAAAAAACCATTGCAAACTCACTAGTATAGAGAGATGGGCAAATAGAGAGCTGAAAGAGGAAACTGCTCTGCTGGTTGATAACCATGGTGCAACCAGCGGCTAAGGCAGGTGTGAATTTCACGAGGAATTTGAAAAGAAAAGATAAAATATAGTTATTAGGCAAGAAATTGCTTTGAAGCATATGTGTATACAAAACAATAGCTCTGCTGGGTTCCTTACGTGTAAAAAAAAAAAAGACGCAAATCTACTTCATAAATAAATTTTGCAAAAAGGGGAAAACGATTTATGAAATTCTCTTTAAAATCGAAAAAAATTAAGCAAAATTACAAAAAAAAAAAGTATCTGTCCATTCAACAAAAATTGAAGGACAAAAAATCCAGCAAACCATACAGAATAAACGTGAGAAAGAGAGGGAAATAGATTAACTATCGCAAAGAGTGGCTGTTGGTGGATGAGAATGGAGGAGGAGAAAGAGAGACATGGAGAGAGTATAGAAACCAGCGCAATCCGGAGATTAACCACACAAAAAGTAGTTGTGCGTTAAAGGGAGAGAGGGAGAATGGCGTAGACATGGGAGGGAGACAAATAGCAGTAGAAAAATAAAATCATTTGTCTTTCTTTGAAAAATCAACAGTAGAGAGAGGCCATGGAGATGAGGGTGGTTTTCATACCGTACAACGCGTATTGTTGTCCTTTCATTGTGAAGTAACTGAAAATAATTAATGCTATTTAAATAATTTTATCAGGAGGATTAAATAATTAATTTTCCTATTTTCTATTTCTAAATCCCCGAATAGTATTCTTTTTATCCTATTAGTCAGGCCCTTTGGTAATTTAGTATTGGATAATTGGACTCCATTTAACGGACGTCAAACATGGCGGCTAAACCAAGACTGGTCCCCACTAAAAGCGTAAATCGTCAACGGAAGTGTCCTTCTATATAATAACATCCAACCTCAATCGGACCCTTCCAATACCCGATCAAAACCACACTTCCCTTCTCTTACAGATCAAGGAGTTGTTGCAAGAGAGAATGGAGAAAATGGTTGCCGATATCCTTTTACAAGCACTCTTGATCCTTTTAGGAATATTTGGCTACCTCTATATTCACGAAATCCCTCAGAAAGTTCTGGCCAAATTCCGCGAGTATCGCAGTCGTCCCGGCGTTGAAGCCAAGCGCCACTTTGTCCTCGGCGCGCGGACCCTATCGCTAGCTAGATCTCCTGATAACTCTCACTCCACTACTATCTCATTAGCCAAAAAGGCTGAAGATGAAGCCGACAAAGCCATCTCGCTCGATCCCAAAGACGCCGCTGTTCATATACTGAAAGCTTTATCTCTGGATCTACAGGGATTTAAAACCTCCGCGCTTGACTCGCTCGATGTGGCTCTATCGCCGCTCGCCGTGAAGTCCTTGACCGAGAGTGAGAAAGGAGACGCGCTGTTTAAGAGAGCTGAGTTGTTGGTCGGGACGAATCGGAGTGAGCGAGTTGACGCAGCGATTCATGATTTGACTCAGGCTGTGAAATTGAATAAGGAGAACGCGAACGCTTTCCGTTTATTAGGTGAGTGCTATGAGGCGAAGAAGATGGAAGAGGAAGCTAAAAGTGCGTATGAGGAAGCTTTGAAGTTGCAGCCTGAAATGGCTTCAGCTAAAGCTGCCCTCGAACGGTTGACGAGTTCCGAGTAAACGCCACTGTATTCTAATCTATTGAGCATATGATTTGTAAGCTGTTTTGAGTTTTGACTTTACTAGTCAACTATTCAGGCTGTTGTAGTTTATTTCGGTGAAAATTTCGGATCCATTTCTACTCCCTTATGTATAAATGCTGAAGAAGCAAAGGGTTCGTTGAATTAACATTTGGCCATTTGATTTTGAAAACAAGTTTTATATTTGAAACTATTGCTGATCGAATAGATCGACTGTGTTGATAAAATATCATTGAAAGCAGTCAGAGGAAATAGGAATTCAAAATTAATATCAAATTTGGGGAAGTCAATACATACTTTGGTAAATTGAATTCCTTAGTACTCTCAGATTTGTCTCGTAACAATCATAATGAAAGTATTACTCAACTTGTACTTAGCAACTTGATTTCACTTGAAACCCTTGATCTCTCAGATAAGATATTGAATGGGATTTTTCGATTTCAATAATGCTAACCTCACCAAATTTCAAGACCAACAATGAATTAGAGGTAGACACATAAGCCCCTGCTTGGATCCTATCTTTTCAACTCACATCCTTGAGGTTGATCGACTGTAAACTAAACAAGGCAAAAGGTCACATAATTCCTAGCTTCATTTCCAGTCAGCATCAGTTAAAGGCAGTTTCGTTTGCCTATAACTCGCTTCAGGGTAAAAATCCTTTCTTGGTTATTGTATGATGACTCTAATTCCACTATCCTTTCATTGAGAGGAAATTCATTGAATGATGAATTTCTAGCTGCTTCATCGGTTTATTGACAAAACCAAGGTTCAAGCCTTGTGCTGCTTGATATGTCAGACAGCAAAATTGTTGGCCAAATTCCTTCGTTGATTACTTGTTTCCAGCATTGTCTCACCTAAATGTGTCTCGAAATGCTCTCCGAGGCATCATTCCTTCCTTACTTGGTAATATGTCGGTCTTGCAAGTACGAGATGCATCTTGCAATTTCTTGAAAGGTAAATTCTTGCAAAAACTTAGGCAGAATAATTCCTTGCTGCTTCAGTTAATCCTATCCGACAACAATTCCCATGGCGAGATTATGCCATTTTTTTCAAATATGACAAAACTTACTCGAGTCTTCCGAACAGTGGCTTTATTGGAAACATGTCAACTCCTGTGGTGAATATGGCTAGTATGAAAGTATTGGAAATCAGTGGAAATCAATTGTCTGGGAAACTCCCAAATTGGTTTCCCAACAACCCTAGACTGGTTGCACTTCTACTGGCTAGAAATCATTTCCATGGTGAAATTCCATCATCTTTATGTGAATGCAAAATCCGCATATCTTGGATTTCTCCGTTAACCATCTTTCATGAGTTTTGCCGCCTTGTCTCAGTAACGTTACTGCATGGAAAAATGGAACTGACGTCAGTTTTATTTCCGATATGCAACTTCCAATCGAAAGGAAGAAACATGATTTTTTAATGTTAAAGGCTTATACACGGATTCCAACTAGGAAGTACCTTTTAGAACAAACGGAAATTCGATGAACTATATGAAGGCGTTCCTCTTTCCTTGATGACCGGCATTGATCTTTCAGTAAACAACTTATCAGGTGCTATTCCATCGGAAATTGGAGAACTTGTCATGCTTCATTCACTAAACTTGTCTTGTAATAATCTAACAGGAAACTTCCCTGAAACTTTTAAAAACCTGAAAAACACTGAAAAATTGGATCTTTCTCATAATAAGCTTGTTGGGACGTATTTTACGTGGGGGATTTTGGGCTGTCACTGCTCCTCTAGTGCTCCGCAGGAATTGGCGAGGAAATTATCATAAAGTTGTTGATAGCTTTACATTCATTTCTGCAGGATGAAGATCGATAGACTTACGTTCTCTGATACGGAGAAAATTATTATATTCGAAATCTTTTTGAATAATTATTGCTTTTTCTATATTTTTTCAAAGAAATAAATAAATTGCTTCTAAATTAAGTATATAAATGATTTTCAGGTTGGTGGTGAAGCACCTGTGAGGCCCATGTTCATAGTAATTTCTGCCGGTATGTGTCTGATGGCTGTTGAGTTGATAATTACTTTTAAGAAGGACGAGGAGAGAACAGAAGAGATGGTTGGTTCAAACCTTGTTGGGCCGAAACTTTTAAGAAGGAGGAGCTAAGTTGTTGAGTCCCTCCACTGTAATTATTTTTATTAATTTAGTGGAACAAGAGAAGTATACTGTGTTATTTTGATCCATAAAAGCCACTTAGTCAAAGACAACTAATAACAGCTAATTTTGCTGTTTTATTTGAAATGAATTCATTTGTAATTTACTTCATCCAACTAATGATAAAGTTTATTTTAAACTCCTAATCCAATTACAACATTAACTTTCTCGGCATACCAATAAAAATAAAATAATATTAGAATTCATAGAAAAAGATTATTAAACTGTTTTTTTTATTTTCCTTTTTTTTTAATTATTCTGAACTTGTAGCTTATTAAAAATTATTAACATGTATTACTGTTTTTGTCATAGGTTGCTCTGCGAAATGGTCGATAACCATGAACATGAAGAGGTAATTATATTGCTTCTACATAATTTAAAAAAAAAATGATTTTCAGGTTGAAATCTCTGATGATTCTGAGGCATTCGCAAACGTATGTCCTGCGAGGATCATTGTGATAGTAATTTTAACAATTATATGTTTGATTTCTTACCAGTTGATAAGTACTACGAAGTTGGATAACAAGAGAAAAGACGATTGGTTCAAACCTTTGCTTTTTTGTGTTGGGATTTTGTTGTTTGCAGTTGGAATTGTAGGGTTCCTTTACAATGTCATTCTTGGGTAAAAGAAACCATTGGCTTTATCATGAAGGGGGGAAGCTGCTAGTCTTTCAAGATTCTTCAACCCAAGATCTAGCTTGAGCTTGGTGTTCATTTTGTTCCATCAGTGAAGAAGTTTTTTTTATTGCGGGAGATCATTATTAATTGTTCAATTGAGCTAAGTTTGTGTTCATTTCCATAATAGATTTCATATTGAACAACGATCCCATTTTATAAAGATCTTTTCAAAAACATTAACCATTTTAATAGTTATTAGCTGTTAGTTTTGAGTCAATGTATCTATTAACTATTAGCTTTGAATTGATAGCTGTTTATACAATAATTTAAATTAAAAGTTTTTTTTTGCAAAAATAGCTATTTAATTAACATTTTAACTCAAGAATGACAAAAAAGACAAAAAACAAACATTAATTGTTTAATTAGATTGTCGAAAGAGACTTATAAAGCTAAACATATAGTAACATTTCATGCAAAGCTCCATGCTATTATAAGAACTCTATAATGAATAGAGATACAGTTTTAACTTTATCAAAATGCTAAAAACCAATTTGAAAGCCTTTGAACAAGTGCTGGATACCAACATTGACATTCAAACAAGATAGCTAGAATTTCAGTCTATTCTACATTTTTAATAATATCAGAAAGGGGAGTCAAAAAAAAAAAAAAAATCAATTCAACTGTATACCATCCAGCCACTTAAGTGTAGGTAGAACCTTAACCAGAAATATGGTAAAATTTGCATCAGCAATTGCATTCCCCGCCATGTCTAATTGTGTCAAGTTCAAGCCTTTCAATACAAAATATGCTTCCCAATAATTTGTCATGTTGAGCCCATCAATCACAATTTTATCCTGCGTCCATTCGCTTCCAACAGAATGAGACAAAGGAGAGGAGCACAGATATCTTCTCGTATCAATAGAGTGTGCACCTATCTCGTTGTATGAAATATCCAGCACTTTTAATGAATTCAACTGTCTCAAAGGTTCCAAAGCAGTGAAACTAGAGAGTTTATTTTTACTCAAACGCAAGTAAGAAAGTAGCTGCATAGCCTCCAATCCTGCCGTATACAAACAAAATTATGAGATTTTTTTTTTTCATATTGAACAATACAAAGAACTGTAAAGAAGGATTTAGGTTCATAAAGATACAAGCAGTTCAGAAAGGAGGAAGGAATGTGTTAAAGACCCCGTTAACTTGTGAAAGCAATTTACCTTCAATTGATTGAAGTTCATTCTGACTCAGGTCTAGCATTTGGACCCACAATAATTTCTCAACAGACCCTATCCGTGATAATGATAATTTATTGAGTCGTAAACACATAGGATATGCGTGGCTTGGTGAAGTCAAGTCCTTGTAGCGAAAGCAGTGATTCAGTATAGATTCCCTGCTAGAGATCACCTGCACAATCATAGTGAAACTGCTCAGCTTATGTAAAATTTAGTACTGTGATCCAAACAAATTCCCATTAATTGAAATCTGCATGCCTTCATCATAACCAGATTTCTTTGATTTAAAACCAAACAACATGAGGTGAGAAGCTCATAAAATGCCAAACCGAATTCTAGTTGCCAGTATTAAGAATGCAATTTAAAATCCGCTGTCCTAGACATTTCTAAGCAAGACAGTGATATTAAAAGTTTATGCATTCTTAATCTTATGTATTTAAAGAGAAACAATCCTCGAAAAAATAAAGAAAATACCTGTTGCAACAAAACCAAACTGTGTTTGTCCTTGTAGTATCGAGAATGTGATGGATCCAACTTCATCAATTCACTATATAGTTTCAGAACTTCTTCGCAATGGAGCAATTCGTTAGAAGACATTAATGAATCATGAGCAGTCAACAGTCTTGCAAGTGTGAGCTTTCCAATTTTACTGCAAAACAGAAACAGAGTTAAAAACAAGGGCTTCCCAAATTTATTGTTGCTCATCAGATGAAGCAGGCTTACCAATCTGACAACTCTCGGAAGTTCTCTATCTCTTCTGCTATGATTTTCGATTGCCATGTTGTAGCTTCTGGCTGATGTTCATTTTTTATGCTTAGGTGATTGAGTGAAGCAACTAAAATTGATTCCAACAAATGAGGCTCAAAAAGATGAAAGTTTTCATCCATCCATGATATTCTCTCTACAGCTACCCCTTCTGCAAGTTCTGTCTTAACAGGTTGTGCATGTACTGTAAATGCAAAATGAGAAGAACGGCTATAGTGAAAACCACGAGAAGAAACAATTCCTTCACAATGTCCGAGGGTAACCCCTACAGGATAAGCTTCTAAAGAGTGGATATCTACATTGGGAAAACTTAATTTTGTAACCCAAACTTGGGCAGCTGGAGCGTTGTTTGCTGAGAGAGGTTTCCAAATGAGCCCCTCGATTGAGTTAGATTTAGATGCAACTGTCACTGTAGATGAGTTCACACCTTCAACAGCCTGATTAAAGTACAGAATGAGTGGAAATGTTCTGGAATCAAATTGGAACACATTGAATGGAGATGAAGCATGACTATCCATACACTGATCCCATGATAGAATGAGCTGAGAACCATGAGCAGGCCATGAAGAAACAAGCAAAGGCTGCTGAGCTTCAACAGTTTGCTCAAGAAGCCAAAGATGATAAAACCAACCACTTTGATCATCTTCATCAGTAAAAAGAGCTTCACGTACCAATTCATACTCCCTGGTTAAAACCTCATCTTTTTTGGTAAACCCTAGCACATTTTTTTTCACCAAACTAGATAGGAGAAAACTGCAAAATTTTCACATCAACATAATGTTACTAAGTGATGTGTCCCCACAAATCAAGAGACATCATATCATTAACACATGTTCCTAGCAATGGACATCACATTTTAACAAAGTAGATTTCTCACCAATAACTAAACATACTCTCAATGATAATATATTGAGAGGGGAAATGCCACTAAATGATTTATAATCTTCGCTCTTAGGGAGTTACAGGAATCATTAAAATTTTCTAGCTAGCCCCATCATCGTAAAGAAAATGAATAGGGCATGCTACTTCAGAGAAGAACAATATTAAATCTACAAACCAAATATCCTTAAAAAAAAAAAGATGCATCATCAACCGTATCAAAATAACCAATTTATAACCCAGAATCACTAGTCAGCATCTATTTCAAAGACTCAGACTACACTAGCATAAGAACTCTTAAGGTATTTTGCTTGCATAACATGTCGGTGATCAAGTGTAATTTCAATAACTGAAAGCAATTACCACCCCCTCCCCCCCTTTCAAAAAAAGAAAGGCTTTTAATGAAATAACTAACACACCTTCGATTATGCCATGCGGAATAGTTACTGATATTCTTATCAATTAGATTCTGGGTATACTCTAATTCATCTTCCTCCAATCTATTCATCAACGCTGCAACAAATCTGGACAAAAGTAATAATTCAATAAAACAACTCTAAGACTCACAATCTGAACATCTATTTATATCAAGAATTAATTCCAAAAGCAGCTATGTCTTCACCTCCGGTAACTCCAAGCATGAAAATTCCTAGGATCCGCATTTTGTAGCTTCTCCAAAAGCCTCAATTCCTTCTCTATAGAAGAATGGCCTTTACTTAGCACCCACTTACGATGATGCCAAGCCCCATATGATTTGAAATTTTGCCTTAGTGCACTCTCTACCTAAAACGTTCACCAAATTCACTGAATCAACAAGAAAAAGAGGAAAGCTTCTACTTCATAAACTAAAACATAGAAACACTCAATTTAGTCATATTATTAGCTGCTAATCAAATTAGGATTTTGAAATTTTCAAACGCACCACTCGAAGTTCTTCATCGAGAATTGACTTGACTAAATTAGGATCAGAGACAGACTGGGTCATTTTGTGTTCAAGGGCAAGTTTTCTATAGTTCCAAGCAGTATAAAATTCTGGATTGATCTCGACAAGCTTCGCGCTTAGCTCTACAGCTTCCTTATTATAACTGCCAACATTTAGAAAAATAATAAATAAAGAAAAGATATTTGGATCGCAAAAAAAGGAAAAATGAGGAGAAATTATAATACATTTTCTGATGGTGATTGGAGAGAAACTGGGATTGTAAGGCACGTAGCTTCTCTGCTTTGGCAGCCGAAGCAGCTTCATCTTCGGGCTTCAGGGCTTTGCGAGGACGGCCGTGCATTTTCTTCTTGTTCGATAAGCCAACCGAAAAGACTAGAGAATAAGATTTCTTTTTTCAGATTTTCTCCCTCTAATGAAATGAAGTTGTTTAATCAGAATTTTGAACTTGCTTGTCGCCTCTGTTGGATAAAACCAACACTATTCGGAAGAAATGAATTTGTCTGATATAATTTAAAAAATAGAATTCAATTAAATTTTACAAATTTAGGTGACATGTTTTGGATAATTGGTAAAAAGCTGTCGCGAGGCCGCACCACCAGTCAGGCCATAGTATTAGGCTGATCCGGCCCATATTGGATATGAATGGATGGGCTTTTCTTACATAAAAGAACTTACATAAAATCCATTGCTCAATCCCGATCGGCCCACCCCACCGTCCCCCGTTTTCCTATTTTGCGCGTTCTCACTGTCCTCATCGCGCCATTGCTGCTCACCACCATTTCTCCGCCTTGCGCTTCCTGTTGCTCAAATTCGGCTTCTGTTTTTTTCTTAATTTCTGCTCGGTTAGCATCCTATGTGTGAGTGAGTGGATGTAATTTTTTTTGTTGGCCAAGTTGGAAGAGACCCTTCAATTATAAGTAGTTTATTTGCTATTCTGCGGGTTATTGTCTTTTATTCTTTCTTTAGGGTTTTTTTTTTCTCAGTTCTTCGAATTACATATTTTTCTTATTATTAGCTCTAGATTACTCTCTAATGTTTGTTCGTTAGCTTGCTTATTTATTTTCTAATCTGGATTGTGCCCATTTCGTTGGCATTAGCTTTCTGTTTCCCAATTTCGTTGTTTGGCGTTGGTGTATTTCTGAATTGGAGGCTAATATGGGTTAGAAAGGGTTTCTCCTAATTTTTATGTTTTTGGTTTTATTTGCTCGTTTTGTTCTTACTATTATTATCAATTGGGAGAGGCGATTGGAAAGCGTGTATTAGGTGCAATGGAGTTCTAAGATATGAGAATTTAGCCTATAGGAAGAAAGATGGAGAACCAAAGGAGAGTTGATAGCTTTTTATGGAAAATTTTAAGCATCTGCCTCTTCCCTTGGCTATGGGAATATCGATTCTTTAGCTTTAAATAGTTAAATTCTTGCAATTAAGCTCATAATTCTTTATGGATATCTTTTTTTTTTATTTACACCCTACTTTTATTTGTTTAATTGTGTTTTCAAGAGTTAATTGTTAATTTCTTTCTTTCCTCTGATAAAGTTGAGAACTTTCCTTTTCCTTTTTGGTAAAGTATATTTAAAGCAATCTAAGGCAAGATGGATTAAACTTTACAACTTGAGTGAGTAAATCTAAATGGAGGAGGATTCAGAAAGAAGAAGAGAAAGATTGAAAGCAATGCGTACGGTAGCTGCTCAGGCTGAAGCTTCTAGTCATGTTCAAACTTCGTCAGGTTATAGTGGTTTCCTTGCTAATCCGCTGCTTGAGAGCCCAGCAACTCTGCTTGCACAGGAACCATCTCATGCAACTCCAAGATTTGATTTTTATACCGACCCTATGGCTGCATTTAATTCTAACAAGAAGAGAAGTGGAGTTGGTAGCCAAGCACCACAAGGATATCTTAACCCTCCGAGTAATAGTGGTTCTTCCATGTCGCAGTTTTCATCACCTCATCCAGGTATGGTACTACTTGAACAGCCATTTTATTGACATTTTTTGCATGCTAACTAAATCATGGGTTTTTTTTTTTCTGCTTCAATTTTTTTTATTTGTAGTCATTGTTTGTTGGCCGAGAACTTGGGATGTGCTAATTGAAAAGTTTTTCAAGCATGTGAAGATTGAAATTTGTGGGACAAGTTGGTTCTTACCTCTAAAATTATTTAAAATTTATTGAAGTTTGAATTTTGTTGTCAATAAATACAAATGAGGTTCCGTAGTCTGATTTCCATTCTTTGAGATGTGTTTTATTCCACTTACTGTGCTATCAGGATGTTAGAAACACATTGCAAAAGGTCTCTGACTCCCAGCAAGAAACTCGACAACTTTTATATTCACAACAAGGTTGCTTTTTGTTTCACTATTTGGCTTAGCAACCATGAGGTCTTGGTACCAAGTCTTCATTTACCTGATTTTTAGTTCTTGTGCGTAGGGAGCTTGTATCTAATTTGTCACTATAAGTGCATCACAGATTTTGTGTTACCAAAAGAACAAAATATATGTGCAGTGTGTGTAGTTATATGATACTAATGCCACCCCTTCCCTCATCATGTCTTATTCCATTTCTTTTTATTTAGCAGGACCAAGAAATCCTGATATGATGCCCTTTCCTTCTCATCAGATGCAACACAATTATTCACCGAACCAGATAATGCATCAAACACAAGTTCCTTATAACAGTGCCCCTCCCTATACAAGTCGAAAAGCTGGTCCTTTTCCCATGCATCAGGGAATGCCTCATGCACAGGGTGGGTCTAGTAGTGTTCCTGACTATCACAGCAATGCTCCCCATAGAGGTATGACCAGTCAATTCCATATCCGCAATAGAAATCCAAACTTTCAACCAGAAGGAAACCATAGTTTTAATTGTGGACAAAACTGGTCCCTCCCTCCCCAGATTGGCAACAATCTGTACGTTGGCTCTGGACGTGGAGGTAGTTCTACTCATTCAGGAAGAGGTCAGGGCCAGTGGCAAGGAAGCAGTAGAAGTCAAGTTTCTGGAAGGAATGGTGGCAGAGGGCGAGGTTTTCATTCTCATGGTACTGGATCAGATGCAGCATTGAGGGCAGAGTCCTTTTATGACAAGTCTATGGTTGAAGACCCATGGCAACATTTGGAACCTGTTCTATGGAAGGGACTGGATGGCTCCTCAGATTCCTGGCTTCCAAAGTCAGTTAGTATGAAAAAGCCAAGAGTTTCAGAGTCTTCTAACAAGTCCAGTTCTCAAAACCTCGCAGAATACCTTGCTGCAGCATTTAATGAATCAGTCAATGATGCCCCAAGTGCATAATTGCTGCTCTTATGCAACAGATTGCTTTTCTACTGCTCCGCCAGTGAAATTTTGATTCCAACACACAAGATTGTTGCATTGTCATAAGGAGAAGGAAGAAAAAAGAAGCTATCTTTGTAGGCTAAACAGGCACTGACCAGAGTATATGCCATAAGGGAACCAAATGTTACATACACCAGAAAAGGAAATCTGCGATTGCATGCTAGGCTTTCAGATTTAAATGAAGCTCAGTACATGGATTCTAGTATATGAAACTCATCCAGCATAGCTGGTTGATTTAATTCATAAATTATGCTCGAAATTTCCTAGATACCTTTCATCATTGATAAATTTTATTGTTGCAATTATGTCGGCAGAGGAAAGATTGTATATATTCATTATGCAATTAGATTCATATTTTCTGGTAGAAGGATTCTGCGGTGAGAGAATTTTATGGAGCAGAAAATGAAGGCTTTCATTGAGCTCCATGTTCCTTTTGTTGGCAGGATTGAATTCTATATATACAAATGCCACTGATCTATAGAATAACACCCATGTAGTTTTCGTTAATTACAGAATTGACATGCAGTATGTTTAGGAATGATAAGAATATCATTTTCCAGGTACACTTATCTTCATCTTCTGTTCCTTTACTATGAAGAGAGACCGCTTTTCCTCTTTTTGAATGGTAAATATTTCTCAGAATTGAAAATACTCATGTTATAAGCAAATAATTTGAGTAATCGACACAAATTTTTAGGGGCTTACTGAGGACCCATGCCACCATAGAACCCAAGTCAATTGATGGCCTCCATTGACCAGAAAAATTACAATCTCAATTCTCAATTGAAACAAGAGTCCTCAGCTGACAGCACCAATCAGAGTCCTCAAAATGCAGAAACTGTACAGTTCTTCCTATCAAAATTAATAATTAGTCAATTAGAGGATGGTGATATTTGTATTCATTCATTCATAACTCTGAATTTCCATGAATTTATTTGCAGTTGTAATTTTGGGAGTTAGGGTTGCAGAGCATGCATACTAGTTTATCATTGAAGACTTCAAAACTAAGGAGCTGCACATCTTTAATTAGTTAAGGACTAATCATACTTTTTGCTGTTCCAACCAGAAAAACCCTAGATAGTTTAACTACATCCTAAAAATCTTCCACCTTAATGAAAATTCCTGCTTTAATTTAATGCCACAAACTTGTGCAGAACCCATTCTGATGAATTTTTTTTCTCTCACAGCAAATCTCGTCTGCGAAAGAATGGATGAGCTGTCCAGCCAAGCTTGCTGGGTCATCAATCAAAGCATCCACAAAAACATTGACCACCCTTCTCTCTTGCATTGTAGCTTTCAGGCTGAACCAAGTGAGAAATTTTACTCTAAAATCTTCGTCTATGTGCCCTTGATGCTCTAACCATTTGATTACTCTTACTGAATATTCATAGGCACTCTCCTCTCTTTGTTTTTTACAACTCAAGCCTGAAACTTCTTGCATTCTGATCGATTTACAAGGTGTGGAAGGAGAAAGTGGTGCAGGACTCACAGGTGATACGACTTCCATGGATGGAAGCAGACAGCATAACCCTTCATTCTTGTTCTTCTTGAGGTGCTTCATTGTTTGTGATCTTGTTGAGTGGTCCTCGACCAAGTTGATGTTTTTGGAGTCGGTTGATTTCACCTGAGATTGAATTTCAGTAATTTTAGTGTTTTCTTCCTCTCCATATTCAACAGAAGTACTAACAGTTTGTTCGTTTGATGCAGGAGTGATCCATTTAGCTTCCAAAACATTCAGAATTCCTGTGCTGCCAAAGAAAGAAGCTTTGCAGAAATACTCGGTAGAAGGAGCTAAATCAGTTATCCTAATACTCTTCTCTGGCTTCAGTATAATAAAATTGGGTTTGTGTGGATAATCCTTCACTGTAGACTCACGATGCCACAGCATGCAACCTAAGAAATCATCAGACTGTTTGTCCATGTATTCAAGCACAATGACCACTGAACCTGAACAGGATCCTTCAAAGCGAATCTGACAAGCTGAAGGAATGAAGTGTAACAAGCAAACATTACAGAAAATCAGATTTTAATTCTATGTCATAATGTCATGCTTGCATTCTATATGTAAAAGGGACTTACAAACTGGCTTTGCATTTTCCATATGATCAACGCTGGAGTCAGAAACCATAGAATCAAAAACTTCAACTGCAGAAGCACACAGATTCTGGACCTCAGCACCACAGGAGAGCCTATTAACAATTCCCCGTGCCATCTTTGCATACACCAGATCAAGAGGTCCCAACTCATTCTTCAGCAGTTGCAAGGCAGATTCCAGGTTCTTCTGCATTTCCTTGTATCTTTCAGTCCCTGTAAGTATCTTATGACCCAAAAGGACTCGTAGACATAACACGTCAACTCTTCTGGCCTCTTGGGCAATCAACAATTGTTTCCTCCAGGTTCTGTAAACAGCAGACATTTGATTAGCCAGTTTCTCCTCAAAGTAATAAGCTAAGAATTTTATTAAGCAGGTAGCAGTAGCAGGCATCAAACCCCTTCCCCACCCCCAACCCCCCCAAACCCAAAAAACAAAAATCCAATGCAACCCAAACCCATCATGGCAGTAAAAATATTACCAATATCCATCCCAAACCTGTTTATCAATATTCAAACCCATAATAAATGGGTCAGATCGGTCCAGTCCCCCGGAAAACCTGACCTGTTGCAATCCTTAAATGTGGCAAGTGGCAAGCACAAAATACATGATTTCGCGTATTCAACTTGCAATGGTTGGCAACTCAATTTCTCTGCCAAACTTATGTCTGTTATGGTTTATGCAGCCAAACAAGCATAAATTAATGATATTTAGGAGAGAAGAGGGTAATATAAGAGGCAGACTTACCTCATTAGTCCATTCTTTTTTCCACAAGAAATACAATAGAAATTGCCGTCCAACTTTGTACAAGAACCAATCTTCATAATTCCAGTTCTTTCATCCTTCAAAGCACATATCAAATGGCACGTAAGCCCACATGACTTCTCATCAACAGAATCAGAACCACAGGTTAACCATAGACTAGGATCCTTGTTATCATCAAAATAGTGACAGATACAACAAGAACATCTTTTGCAAAAAGCGTCATTTGGAGATAATGCAGCCCTGCATGCAACATTCTGACAGACACGGATCTTAACTTCTCTGTTACGCTCCTGAGAAACGAGATTTAGGTCAGTTGATTGTTGAGGTTGGGATACTTTCTGCCTTTCCCTTTTAAATCCAGTCTGAATTTTAGCAGGAGACGACACAATAATATCATTAGTCTTGCCGCTCTTGGACTTTTGGGAAACCAACTTCAGTAGGTGCTCTATCATTCGAAGTTTAGTATATCCCGAGTATTTTCTCTCTTTACCCATCTCAGCACAGATGATTTCGAGAAGCTCTCTGCGAGTGAATGAACTGAGAATCTCTGGGGCATCCTCTGACCATTGGGCAATCTCTCGAATAAGTTCTCTTTTCTCTCCCATGCTCAGTCGACTGCAGTGTGCAGGGTCAAGGACAAAGCCTGAAGAACAACCAAATTATTAAGTTTTAAAGTTAAATTTCAGATCTCCCTAAAACATATGCCAGACAAAATCAACAATCAATATTGTCCTGTCCAGCAACAAACGAAGATGGTGCCAGTTCTAAGCACTCAACAGTATTTCCAAACCATGACATCCAATTAAAATCACATAAAATGACTCTCAGCAGTCAGCAACAAAAACCATTTGCATGCAGAATACAGAACTCTTGACAATTGACCAAATTTGTGCGCTTAAGCAAGTTACAGTGACCATTGAAGCGCAAGATAATTCCCCATCATGCAAATAAAAGTACTTGTGTAATATCTTATTGCCATAACTCTATGATTATCACTGTCATCATCATAGTCCAGAACTTAGATTGTCTACCACAGTATTGTCAGCTACCTGGCTTCCCAAAAAAAATAAAAATACTGTGATATTCATTAGCCCCACTTCATTATTCGTAAAATTGTCTCACAAATCAATTGGTGAGAAGCAAAGGAATGGTCTAAAAATTTCATTTCTTATAAGCTATATGATTAGCCAAATCCGGATTACCCAAGTAATAAAAAGAACTTAAAAAATTGAGTAACCACCATAAATGGATTAGAGAAGGTCCATACAACAGAACAAAACAAATTTATGGGTGTTGATATGAACAAAGAGTTTTTCTATTGCACACAGCATATTGAACAAAAGCAGCGATGTACCCGTCACTACCACTCAAACAATGACAGAGAAAGAGGAGAGAGGCTAAAAAATTGACACTTTCCATATACATTCTATTGCATTATACGGCAGTTCAATAGAAAGTCCAGAAGATTTCACCCACTACCCAATATACATTGTTAGGAAAAACCAACAACAAACACGCCTAACAAAGAAAATAGTGAATACCAGAGGAGACACCAAAAAAGATGCAAAACCCAGATGGGAAAAGCATAGCGAGACATACATTGTAAAAAAGAACACTGAAAAGTGAGGTATAACTACCTCCATTAATTGTAAAAGCATACACCCAAAATAAAAGCCAACCACGAAATAATAATAATAATAATAATAATAGAAAAACAAATTTGAAAACTGACCTGAGAATCCTCCTGAAGCCATGTCTAATGGCCTTTTCTTTTTTGGTTTGCTCATAACAGCAGAGAGAGAAAGAGTGGGAGAAAAAAAACAGTTAACAAGTAGGAGTCTTATTTGTAGAGAAAAAGAGTTATATACAACAACGAAAAGAAATTCACGATAGATGGGTTTTGGAGTAATAAAAAAAGAGAGATAATGGGCAAAATGTGAAGAAGATTTAAAGAATTTACGAACTGATAAAACCCGACGGGCGAATTTTTCATCTCTGTATTGAATATTGAATATTTATTTATATATATATATATATATATATATATATATATATATATATACATATATATATACGATTCTGATGCGATTCAGAAGGGCAAGAGAAGCAAACTGAGGGAAGGATTCTCGATTTCCTTCCCTTTCCTTTCTTATTCTTTTTTCTTTTTTCCTTTCTCTCTCTATTCAATGCATGAATTGATTCGTCGACCACGCGCACGGTGCTTCTCTTTGTGATGCAACCGAGGAGTAGAGTTCGGTTGTACCTGTGTGTGAGAGACGTGACCCAGTGGGGTGGGGTCCTTTATTATTAAATTACTATTTACACCCTATTCGGTACAATTAAGTATCCTAATATTTGTTGGAGATTCATTGGCTAGACCGGTTTATATTCCTAATATTTGTTGGAAATTCATTGGTTAGACCGGATTTATAGTCATGTTTGTGGAAACCAATTACAGTAAAAATTCTTTAAAACGTATTTCAATTTTATCATTTTTTTTTTGTATATGATAAAAAATACTCTTATTTTAATATAAAATATTATTCTCATGGATTTGGTTCAAGAGTGAACCATGGACCCGATTTCGGTTAAATTTTTTATATTTATTAAATATTCATCTGCTTTATAAATTAAGGAAGCAATTGATTCTCTCAAATTATAATAATATCAGAGTTATTTGATAAAATTATCATTTATACTACATTTATTTTATAATATTTGACATATTTGGAATTTCATATTTTTTAATAAAACCATTAAATTTGTTTAAGTTACAATAATTATTGAGTAATTGACTATATTATTCTTAATTTATTATAAATCCTCTAAGAAACCATTAAATTGAAATACTAATAATTATTGATCTTGTACAAAAGGTAAATATGAAAAAAAATAAATTTATTACTCCTTAAAACTATAAATGTGATAAATATTTTAGAATAAATTATTTTTTCAAATTGAACAAGTTTTATAAAACAGAAGCAGGATCAAAAGGGTAAACGCGAAAAAAAAATTTATTACTCTTTGAAACTATAAATGTGATAAATATTTTAGAATAAATTATTTTTTCAAATAGGACAAATACTATGAAACAGAGATATTATCAAAAGCAAAGTTGACATACCTAATGTAACTAAGGATAAAATTGAAAAAAAAATCATTTATTACTCTTTATAATACCCGAAACCAAATGATCATTCAAAAATAACTTATATTTTATATTTTGTGATTGAAGGATTATTATAAATCATAAAAAATGTTATATACTAAATTGAAAATTATTGTCAAATAGACCTTTATCAATCTTTGAAGCGTAACATTATAAAAATACATAAAATGCAATGGATTTATTAATTTATTATATATTTAAATGTATTTTTATATATTATGAATATTATTTATCATATATTTAAACACACTTTATTTATTTATTATGGACATCATTGTTTTTTGCAATTTGAACCTTTTTTTTTTTTTTGAGAAATTGGTCCGTAGAACAAACACATGTAAAATCATATTCCTTGGAAATCTTATTGGAGAATATACTTCCAAAGATAGAATTGATTTTGAACTAAATAATCCTAAATTCAATTTATGATATTTGATTTCAATTTCACAAATACTTAAGAAGAAGAATGATGATAATGTTGATATCGAGTATTCATATAATAATATTTTTATGATTTTATTATTTGAGTTTTTTAATTTTTCTATTAATTGACTTTTATTATAATTATAGTTGCAAAATACACTACTATTAATTTATATTTTTTATGCTTATGTAAATCATTTAAATAAATACTTCTTATTTTTTTTAATCTATGTAATCTAATTTTTTGAACATGATATATATACCCAAATCCGTTGGGTATGGGAATGGTTATAACATAACCGACCCAATAAGACACCAAGTAAGACATGAGATAGGATTTGAATTCGAGTATTACCCTACGGATCTGAATGTTACCCGTCGGATTGGAATCTTACCCATTGTCATCCCTGTAATGGATACTTGTTTTAGGATTTGCCTCTTTTAGTAGAGTTATTATATGGTGTGTGTCCACCTTTTTCTCATTTGGTAAGTCCTTCCATCAGTGCCGTACAATACGGCGTACGATTTGAAGCTTTTTTAGTCATACTATTCTGTTCTATGATACTAATTTGATCCAAAATATTTATTATATTTATAATTTTAAAAAGAATAAATATTTTTTTCTATATTTATCTTTTATATATAATTAATAATTATCATTTCAATTTAATAATTTTTTTAAAAAATTAATATTAAATTAAAAACAATATAGTCAACTTATTAAATAATTTATTATTATTTGGATAAATTTAATATTTTTTTAGGGAATTGGATAAAATAAAAAGAGCAATCCGCAAATGAATTCTGTCTTCCATGTTCGTGTCCAAAGTTAAGGTTTTAAAATTTTGACCCAATCATTGATTTCCAATGAGGTACAGAAGGTGGATTAACACCATCCATCTAACACTATTTTTTTTTTTAGAAAAAAGTATTTAATAATGTTTATTTATGTTAGTTCATTTTATCATATGCATTATATGTGTGTTTTCAATATTAATATATGTATTTTTTATAAATTTAAATATTAAATATAACATCATATATAACAGTGAAATAAATTATTATTTTAAAATCAAGCGTGCAATAAAAAGCCGCTAACTCTGACTTCAACTCATTAACATCTTCTTTTCTTAAATTGAAAATTATTTCTTTAGTACTTACTCTGTATATTGATCCCCTGCCGCAAGCATGGCTTGATCTTTTTGCGAAAACCTTTTATAATATCACATCTTGATCGTGAGCATTTTTATCCTTACCGACGGGTTGATTCTCAACTCGTTCTATTCCACCCTAAATTTTTAATGAAAATCAAAGTTAAATTTCTTAAGATATAAACAAATATTTATTTCAAGAATTATAAATGCATGAATACGCATTACTTCAATACCATATCACTATTGTTCACCCTCATTATTTGTAAACTCATGTGTATGCATCGAAAGATCTGGTTTTCCATCATTTTCATCCATTTACAGAAATACAACATTAAAATTCGATGTCACTTAAAAAAGGAAACAATTTAAGAACAAAGTCTATATCATTACTAAATCATATTCCACTTGAATAAATGGTTTTGGACTAATAGATGCTATAATCCTTTGATATATATGACTTTTCGCATTCGTAGCACTTGATTTCTAAAAAGATAGTCATTTGTTAAACATGTGAAGAAATTAAATATTCCAATTAGATGAAATTAAATGTGAAATTTGTGTATTTACCTTAAGCTCATCAAAAGCAAATATACGTAACATTTCCTTCCAATCATCTACTGTTAGGCATTTTGAAACTCGATGCATACATTTCTCAATGGTTGAGTACTCTTTGTACTTACGATGTAAACTGTGATTTAACTTGCAGTACAAAACTCTCATTTCATTAAAGTAATATGTTTTAAATTTTGCTTTTTTCAGTTCTAGTGAATCAAGTTTAACTTTTTCTTGTGTTTAAGTAATTTTTATCGTTTGGACTTTCCAGGTTGACAACGAAATAATCCTAATATACAAAATTTATAAATTACATAATTATCATCTCCATGTGAATTTATGGAAGACCTATTAACATAAGTCTTGAGTCTTATATACATAAATGTCATCTTCATCTAATCAAAATCAGTACCTAACAAAATTAATTATTATTCACCACAAATTAAGAGTCACATCCAAATTATTTTCATTTATTAACCAATAGAAGGTTGAAGAAAATAAAAAAAATTATAATGATTTAATGCACGTCTTTTAGAGAGGCAGTGAGACCAAATGTACATTTTTTTTTTTTATTTTGTTTTTACAGGAAAGTAATAGGCCAAGCCGTTGTGCACCATCCGTTTACTCAAAGAATTTTCTCAAGAAAGCCATTGTCTTTAGACTTGATTTGGTAAAAATGATTGGGATCAAAGTAAATCTTACCATTGAAGAAATGTCCATTCCTACATTTCTAAATCCACACTGAAGATATGCTCTTTAAGGTGACTAAATCTTATATTTACTCTAACACTTCGTTTGGAACATGAAGGGAGTAAAATAATAGATGAAGGAAAATAATAAAGAATTTTCTTTATCTGAAAGGGCAACATTTTTGAGTGAAAATTATCAATCACATAATGTGATTTGGATTTCGTAATTTAACAAAAATATGTAAAATTCTCATTTTTCTCCGATGTAAAAATATTCAAAACACGAATGGCTGATTCTTGTCTCTCATGACAATTCCTCTTCATATATTTAGTTTTGTTGCAAATTTTCATGTTTTTTTTTAAATAAATTACAGATCTATGTCTATTTTGGCATAAATTCACGTTATTTATGTTTATAATTTCTAATCAACCACTTTTGGACATTTATTTATTTGTCCAAATTCACACTTCTATTTTCATTAAAATTTCTTATTAAATCAGTGAATAATAATAATTTTATGACTTTTGTTCTATGTCAAGTCTTCAGAAAATGGGATATGTCCTCCTTATAATATTTATATTGATTTTAGTATTTTAATGAAATCCTAATATTATCTTTAAAAAAAAAAGGAAAACTCATTTTTTTATAGATATTTTCTGTTAATTTTATCTTCCATTTCATGGGCTGAATATTCAAATATAGTCAGTATGCTAATTAATTTATTAAATATTTTCTAAAATTAAAAATAAGAAAATTTTTAATTTAACTTATAAATAATTTGAACAAATATACTATAGGTGCGTATGAGACTGAAAGGTTGTATTATTAGTAGTGTCATTAATCATTAATTAATGATCACAAAATCTCAAATGGGTTAGTTAGGGGTTACCGGTTAACGCTCACAATCAAAGAATAAAAAAATAACATTAGGTTGCTATGAAATTAATACACAGCACATCATTCCTTTCAAAACGTATACCCACAAAAGAAACGAAACGTTTAAATTCTACACTCTCTGGATTGATATTATTAAAATATTTAAATTTTTTTAATACATAAGAGGGACTTAAGCCCTTTGAAAATCACACGTCGCCAAACGCTATCGATTAACAGTTGTCAGTTGTTATCAGACATTTAAATTACTAAATTTTATTATAATTGTACCTTAAATTAAAATTAGGGTTTCAAAAATAAATAAAAAAATAAAAAGAGATTCATCTATCACTGTACTTGTAGTTACAACTAATCAGTTTAGGGTTAGAAAATGTGAGTTTCGCTCATTCGATCCAAATATCCGTTTCTAGCTCCTCTCCGTCTCCTTATTTGACAATAATGTCTGTTTTTACATGAAAATAATGTTGATGATAAACGGAGAAACCTACATACTTTGTTTGGAAGAGTGAAAAATATGAAAAGAAAGAAAATGGACGAAGAAAATAAATAGG
The DNA here is from genome assembly GCA_948099535.1 of Jatropha multifida. Taxonomy (NCBI): domain Eukaryota; kingdom Viridiplantae; phylum Streptophyta; class Magnoliopsida; order Malpighiales; family Euphorbiaceae; genus Jatropha; species Jatropha multifida. The sequence continues at coordinate 13,022 of CANUEX010026082.1, read as the reverse complement.
AAAAGTCATTCTCTTGTTTGGAAACACAAATGAAAGTGATTAAGGAAAACTGATCCACAATCTCTCCAATGGAGAGAAAATAAGGCTATTGAAGAGCTAGACGCGTTGCTTCCTCCATATGCACTCTCCTTCTTTTTTTTCCTTTCTTCTTTGTCAATGGACCCCTTCCGGTTATTGTTTAAAAAAAGGAAAAATTATAAATTTGAAATAATGACATTTTCCCTTTTTTTTCCTTCAAACCAAACATAAATAGAAAATAATAATAAAAAAATATATTCTCCATTATTTTATTTCCTCCCTCTTCAAAATATAGGCTGAAAATTCCAACGAAAACAACAATAAACGCGCAACCATCAAATTTCTCTTCTTTTTTCTTTTTTTTGTTTGGATTTTACGTTATTGTTACATTTATGGGCTCTTTCTGTTTTCCTAAAATCCAAAGCCTTCCTTCCCAGGTTCAGATTTTTTTTTTTTTGTCTGTCGCTTATTCTTTGTTTGCTTTCTAATTTAAAAAGTTTTATCAGTAGAAAGAGGGTTTTGTTGACGGAGAGGAGGGAGAGGGAGAGAGGGGTTGGTGTTTTAATTAGCTCCAACTATAAATGCTGTGGTGAGTCCTCATTTTACTATTTTTAATTTATTATTTTTTAAACCCTAATTAAAATATCGACTATAATTATAACAAAATTTAATAATTAAGTATTTATCTTAATAATCAATGCAAATGGTGGAACCGATTTAGTTGGGCATTAGCCGTCTGTGTCTAAAACGATGCATATGACAAATAAGCAATCAAAAATTGACTTATCTAGTCCAAATTCATAATTCCATTTAATGATCAAATTAATGAAAATATAAATTATTTATTAAAATAACAATACTTCCAACCATACATCGGAAAAAAATAGAATAAAATATTTTAATAATTTTAAAAATGTACGCTTTCTTTAGTTTGATCCATAAATAACCATAAAACCGTCAAATATTCTTTTATTAGAAAATATGAGTTCCATGCATAATATGTTTCAAAAATCAATATTTATTATATTATTTAAAGAATCCAGAGAATTCTTTTTCAATATCCGAAACATATTTTACTAAAAGAGTTAAAAAATTTTACATCGTATGGTTTAAAAGAATTAAAACTCATGATTAAAAAAAGAAAAAGAAAATTTCTATCCGAAATATTCTCATATAATCTATATATATATATATTTATTTAAAAACAGAACAGTTTGCATTGTGAAAATGCAAGTGTAAGCCTATAGAAAAATCAAGTGTAAGCAGGATAATAATTATTTAGGATAATTGTAAGAAAATAATATACAATTATAAAAAGATAAATTGTTTTAAATAATATCTTTATCAAAATAATATCTATAAAAAAAGATTATTTCTAACACTAACATATTAATATAAATTTACTTCTCATTACAAAATAATTAATAAGTAATCTATACATTTATGGATATGATTTTCAAAAAGTAAGACATTCACACGTTCAGAAGACCCTATACTAAATAAATAATATATTAATATTTTAAGTAAATATACAACCATTTATAACAAATCATAAACATAAAAAAAATAAATTTAATTTCTTATTTTAATGAAACAAAAATAAATTAAAAAAATACACTTTATTTTTAATTAATAATTAAAAAAAAAACCTTGATTGATTAGTTTGGTGTATGAAGTGGTGTCATATGTAATCAAAAAAATATATTGATTGATTGGTTTGATATATAGAGTAGTTTCATTTATCTAGGAGTTAAATTACACGGATATGAACACAAGATATGTTAATTTTTAAACAAGCAAAACATACGTATGCTTAGGACACATTATTGTAAATAAGTTATATATTAATATTTTAAATAAATAAATAATTATTTATAATAAATCATAAACATAAAAGTAAAAAATACCAAATTTCTTATTTCAATATAATTAGTTAAATTCTAAAAACTATTATCATTATTGAAAACTATATTAATAGTGTGTGTGCATTTTTTTATATAGGCAGTGTCGTATATGACTTTTGTTATTGTTAGTTAAAAGCTTCACAAGATACTTAAGAAAACATATCTCAATCGGGAATGACAATTTTACTTAACCAGGTAGGTACTGAATAAACTCCAATATGATTTTAGTGAATTTAGACAGTGAATAAACGAGTTTAGTACGGGTTCGAATAGTATCTTTACTATCCGTATCGAGTTTGAATTGGATTCAAGGACTCGGGCACTCACTAACTGTTATCTGTTTAATTAATATTCTAAAAAATTTAAAATAATTATTTTTATAAAAAAAATTATATGTATATACCCTTTTTAATTATATTAATGATATAATTATATTTAATATTTATATTATATTTTTTTTATTAAATCCAAATAATAATTTTATAATTTTTATTTTTGAAAAATAAAAAATATATATTTTTAATGTAAACGGATTTAAGTATTTAAACAAGTAATTATAATCGGATTCGAGATGAGTTTGATTATTAAATGTGAATTTTTATATAGGTTCAAGGTATCTCAATTTTTAATCGAATATTTATAATACATTTAATGATCATTTATATTTATTTTTTTTATTTTTAAATAATTTTATAAAATATTATTTTATATTTTAATGCTGGACGCGATGCGCGCGGTACCAACACTAATGATAATAATACGGTAATACAGTAATAACAACAACGCACGTGATGTTTTTTTTTATATATTTATCTATTTGAAAAATGAATACAACACACGTGACTGGAAAAGGATAAGACTGTCAATAAGTGGCATTTCGTCGGCCAAATTTCCTTTTGCTGGTACGGTAGTTAGTTCCACGTGCCCAATAGCGTATTACAACTATTGAGTGTTTCACAACTAAAGGTTAAGAGTTAAGCCTACCTTTTTGTTAGTATATTTTTATTCTTTATTATTATAATTTTAAAAAGAAAATAAAGACAAAAAAAATTGGAAATAGTTTATTCTCCATTTATTATAAGGCTTAATCAAAAAAAAAATCTGAACTTATAAATTTTTTTCAAATTTGGCCAATACTTTTAATTTTATTAATCAATACTCTGTATTTATTTTTTTTTGTCAATTATAGCTTCTGTCTAGAATCTATCAATATTTGCTGATGTATTCGTTAATGTGATCCAATTTTTTTCATATCACGTCCATGTGGACATACCACATAAGAAAACTAACTAAAGGCTTAATTATAAAAAAAGCTTGAACTTATAAATTTTTTTTAAATTTGACAAAAACTTTTGATTTTGTCAATCAATACCTTGTATTTATTTTTCTTTGTCAATTGTGGCTTCCATCTAGAGTCTGTTACTGTTTGCTAATGTGTATATTAATGGGGTCTAATACTTTTAATTTTGTCAATGAATACCAGATATTGATTGATAAAATAAAAAATATTAGCTAAATTTGAAAAAAAAATTTATAAATTCAGATTTTTTTTTATTAAGCCTTTAGTTAGTTTTCTTACATGGCATGTCCATGTAAACGTGATATGGAAAAAATTGGACCCCATTAATGGATACATCAGCAACATTAACAGATTTTAGACAGATGTTACAATTGACAAAGAAAAATAAGTATAGGATATTGATTAACAAAGTTAAAAGTATTGGCCAAATTTCAAAAAAACTCATAAATTCTGTTTTTTTTTTTTGTGATTAAGCCTTATTATAATGGAAGATAAATTCTTAAAAATAATGAATTAGGTTTAGCTAAATCCATCTCAGTTTTTGAAAAATTGAAATTAATTGAATCAATTTTAGTTTGGCTTTTTTCTTGTTTGAATATAAAACTATTGTTACAGTCATCCCTCTTATTAATGACTTTGAGCTACTTCTCATAAATTGACTCTTATAATTATTTTTTATTTTATGCTTTCAACTTTAGTATTATTAATGAATTGTTATTTTCCTTTCCTTTTTTTTTAAAAAAGAAATTACATAACTAACAAAGTGATCACAAAAAGAGTATGACTATTTATAATCGGATATACATCCACCTCCCTGCATGCAATTTGGAGACATGGTAAAAGTGTGCATCTCATGCAAACTCTGTGTTGGTTGTAATTACTAAATTCCCAAATAAAATTTAACAATCACGTGATTGGCAGGCCAAGATATAGAGAATTCAAATTACCAATTTTTTATTTTAATTATCCCCATGTCTGAAATCCACTTATCCGATTAATTCAGATTGAAGCTGAGCAGATTCACAAAAAGGCAAAACATTGAGTGTTTGAAGGATTTCATACCAAAATTCAAATTTAAAACCTTTGATTAAACAAAAACAGATTTTTATTATCTCATCTCACCCATCGGAGTTAAAATTACCAATTTCATTGTAAAAACAAAAAATTGCCAGTCAAATTATATAACTTTAGCAGTGAATTTGAGTTTAAGTTCTGTTTTCTTCTTCGATGAGAAAAGACTAGCCAACAGAGTTGACGAAGTTAATTAGAGCACGAAACTTATTACTTTGGATATGTAGTCCATTTCTTATGATAAGATAAAAAAAGTATTTTACATTATAAATTATGTTTTTTTCTTTTTTTTTTTTTAATTTATAAAAGCTTAGTTTTTGTCTGATTGGTTAACAAATAAATACCAACCAACCACAGTACGCTAAAATGTTAGCAACAATACTGAAATAGTGATGCATGCATTTATAAATGGACTGCATTTATGATGCAATATATATATATATATATAAATAAAAATAATTTAATACTTGCAAGTATTAAAGTTATAAATGAAATAATCTGTTTAAGACAATGTTTTTCTAAATGCATTAAGTCTATGTTCAAGAATGTGCTTAAAATTGTTCAACAAGAGAGTTAACAATGAATTATTGATTATTTAAGTGAATAATTGGAAAAAAAATTATTTTCTTATTTTTGTTAAAATAAGTGGTTAAAAGGAAGTTTACGTTAATCCATTATTGAGAATAAATGAATTCAAAGAAATGGAATCTTTGCTGTCAATTTAAGCTTGCACCTCCATTTCCATCTCATTGGACATATAAGCAGAGTCGGTATTAGTTTGTGCTTAATTACATAATTTTCTTCGTAAAAAATATTGTTCTAATGAGTTTTTTATAGAACCGAGTGACGAGTCTTCGTCAAAAAAATTTTAAGAGGCATTTAAAAGTTATAATCAATAACGAGAGAATGACAATGACCAGAGTAACACAATATTTTCCACTTTAATAGTAATAAATAGATATTTTATTTTATTTCACTTTTAAGTGCTCATTTAGAATTTTAAGACTACATTAATTATTTTTTTTAATTTTATCCATATTTATTAGATGTAATTTATGTTTATATTTATATTTAAAAAATATAATTTAGACATTATTTATGATTTTTTTAAAAATTAATAAATTTCAATCGTTTTCTCTTTATGTTTATCAATTGTACAATTCAATTTTCAATTATAGAAAATGTCACTTATCAATAATTAATTCAATAAATATTTTAATATATTGGTAAATTGAGAAAATTGAGTATTAAAAAAAAGGTGAGAAAAGAAAACTTATGGTTTCTTATGAACTGCAATAACCCATTGGGTTAGCCTATAAATATCGGAGAAACTACTAATTAGTCAAGGGTAATCGTTTATGAGAACAGGAAACTCTTATTTCTATTATATTCTCTTATTTTCTTCTTCTTCTTAAGAACCATGATAACACCAACTCTCTCCACCGCCTCGCTCTCCGGCATTCGGCTCTCCTCCGTTGTTCCGGCGGAGGTAACTAGCTATAAGGAAGACCATAAATTAACAAATATAGATTTGGCCTTGAAGCTCCACTACATTAGAGGTTTGTACTTTTTCACAGCTGAAGCAGTACAAGGTCTCACGATTTATGAGTTGAAGAAGCCAATGTTTCCATGGCTTGCTCAATACTACACCGTTTCAGGAAGAATCCGGAGATCTGAAAATGACGGACGGCCTTTCATCAAGTGTAACGATGGCGGTGTACGGATTGTTGAAGCTTATTGTGACAAAACTATAGAGGAATTGATGACGGCGATTGCAAAAAATCATGAAGATCACAGCAGATTTCTCGTTCACGATCAAGTTCTTGGTCCTGATTTAGGATTCTCTCCTCTGGTTTATGTACAGGTAATTAAATTTAAATTAATTAATTGCTAAATTCCATATTAAGAAATAAAGGCGGCCACTGCTGAGGTTTTAATGATCAAAATTTGTTTGTTATTCTAAAAAGGGGAAACAAAAAATTAATTGTATAAATGAAATGGTTAGTAGTTAGTGAATTTAATTTAAATATATTTTTCTTTCATCATTATGAATTTAATTTAAAAGATGAAGCTATAAAACTGATGTATATATAAATATAGCTAAAAAATGCATCTGAACCTATATACTTATTAAATATTAATTTGTTTTAAAAATTAATTTTTAGACCAATAAGAACATAAGCTTTGAATTTAAAATTAATTCACCTCCTCTTTAGTTAAAAATAATACTAAAAGATTGAATTTTTAAATTTTAAAATAAATAAAATATTTGAAAAGAGAACTAAAAATTTTAAGAATTGAAAGCAGTTTGCTTCTGTATCTTTGATATTGGAATTTAGTTTTTTTTTTTCGTTTTTATTTTTTTATGAAGTTTAAAAAGAAAAAAAAAATTTATTAATTTTATCAGAATGGTTTGAATTGATTTTAAACTATATGTCTTAAATTAATTTTGAATCAAATTAATATTTAATGAACAATTTTAAAAATACAACATTTATGGATACCTTTAACTGATCCAATAAAATTGGATGCTGTCTCCCTTTCTTGTACGGCTAGAATAAGAACTACTTAACGAAAAGTTTAAACCCAGTTCTTTATGCCATGTTTGGGAGAGGAAGGGAGGAAAATAAGAGAGTACTATTACTATTCATTTTCTTTCTTTATTTTCCCTCCTATGCTTGGTTAGGAAGAAAAATAGAAAGAGGAAAAAATTTTAACTCTATTTCCACCGCTCTCTCCATTTTCTCTCCAATTTGAAAGATTGTATTTTTATGGGTCCAGTAGGATTTTAATAGTTATTTTAATTATTTTCTTCAAGGTATCCAAACAATAGAAAGTTACTTACGTTACTTATTTTCCATCCCAATTTTCCTTTCTCCCTTCTTTCCAAACAAGTTTTTAAAGTTTAGAAGGACCGCAAAACCGAACTAGCGTGATGGCCAACTATGGCTATAGCCTGTAGGTAGACGGCTTGGCAGCCAAGTTCTGGTACAATCCTAGATTGCTGGACTATGGTCTTAACTTCTCATTAGGCCTGTCCAGTTTCCCTCAAACAAATGGACTTAGCTAGCAGTGACATAGGGTGTTAAAAAAGATTATTGTGAAGAAAACGTGATTTAGAATCCGTGGGACAAAATTAATTATTTTAGTAGCGTTTGACTATTAGTTATTTGAGTAGTTTTTTATAAAAATACTAAAAGTTAAACGTTAAATGAGTTAATTTTTTATATAAAATGTTATCTTTAATCTCTAAAAATTATTTCAAATATTATATATCAAACACTGTAAAAAATAATTTTTTATAAAATATTATCTTCAATTTCTAAAAATTATTTCAAATATTATATACTAAACATCGTAAAAAATAACATTTAGTGTTTTGACTCAAAAATTGTTACTGAACACTGCCTTAACAATCATCTCAATATTTAAATATAATATAAAAAGTAAAAAGTGATATGAACAACCTCAATATTTAAATATGACATGAAAAGTAAAAAGTGATACGAACGCGTATAATTCATTTTAAACTAATTGAATTGTATATAAATTAAAAGTATACCAATGAAAACAATCCGAGCAATTCAAATACGTTGTATACAAATTAGAAAATATGACATTTATAATATGTATTATTTGCTTGATATCAATATTATATGTGAAATTATCATTTTGTCTTTAATTAAATTGATAATGACACGATTTATTTAAATTTAAACTATACCTTTTATGATTTAAATTCAATCATAATTTATTTAATTTTCGTGCTAAGACAAGTCATACTTCTATGTAACCATCCATTTTGACATAGTGCTAACACGTTAAGGTGACAAACATTGTGTCCATGTGTAGATTAGCTTACACCATACAATAGATACCGAAAACTTATTATTTTGGTCCGTCAACCATTAATATTATGTTTTTGTGACGTAATTTGATTTGCTTCCGTGTTGTTGTGGACCTGGTCACGGGTGAAGTTATAAAATTCAATTTGTCAACAAATTTGCAAGTTAAATCAATTGAATTTTTAAAAAATTTGGTGACATTTTTCTTTTTGAAATATTTTAAATTTAACGTATTTACAAAAAGAAAAAAAAATTAAAATTAACATTGTATTATCTCTTAAGTACGTGTAGCTATGACCTGTGTTAGGACCATTAATTTAACTATACAATTTATTGTAAAAGACGAAACGAAAAAGAGAGAGTATATAATATTTTGGATAACATGCCGAAAAGAATTATGGCTTGATTTCGTTTGAATGACCTATTTAGCAGGAAGTGTACTTCACAATAAATATATTGGAGAAATTTTTTTTTTTGAAAGGATAATTTAAACATGTTTTGTATGTAAATTACTTTTGGAAAGTAAATTGTTCTCAATTTACGAAATATAATAATAATAATAAAATAAATTGATAACTTCATTGCATTTAATTATGAAAGTGTAAATTTTATAATTATTCCTAAAAAATTTACTTCATTATAAAGGAAGTTGAGTGATTTACTTTTTAATTTATCTTTAATCAAACATCATTTATAAATATTTATAAAAAAATAGATGAAACGATAACGTATGTTTGAATTTAAAAGAATAATCTCTACATATGTAGTTTTTGTATTTTTCAATAAAGTTTGCACCACAAAGTTACAAAAGAAGGTAGCTATTGATTTCTTATTAATATAATTTTTAACAAAAAAATGTTTCTAAAAAAAATAGCTATTTAATTTACTTTTTTGGCCACACATGCTCAATCAAGAAGGTTCCTTGCACTATTTTTTGTTCGTTTCCCAATCCATTTTTGAGAATTATTATATGTTTTAATATTATAGTAATAATTAATTAATTAGTTTATTGTTTATTTAGTTTTCAAAAAATAATTTACTGTTAATCTGATCAACAGTTCACTTGGTTCAAGTGTGGAGGCATGTCAGTGGGGCTCAGCTGGGCTCATGTACTAGGGGATCCGTTCTCAGCTTCAAATTTCATCAACATGTGGGGCCAATTTATGCAAGGTCACGAGCTATCCAAGTCACTCCACGTGCCCAATACCAAGAAACCCGAACCCCCACCTTCACCTTCACCTCTCAGGAAACCGTTTTCTATCAAACGGGTTGAACCAGTTGGGGACTGCTGGGTATCTACCAATAACTATAAAATGGAAACTCATGTTTTCCATTTCACAGCAAAACATCTAGAAAACATTGAATCGAGCATTTCTGATCTAGCTCAGCCAGTCAATTTCTCGAAATTCGAAGTCATTTCCGCAGCAATATGGAAATGTTTATCCAAGGTTAGGGGTGATTCAGGGCCGAGAATTGTGACAATCTGCACAGGAAATTCTCGCAATAGTGAAAAAGAAATTCCAAGCAACAAGATGGAGTTTAGCATTGTCAGAGCAGATTTCTCTGCAGCGAAAGGTGATGTTTATGAATTAGCAAAACTAATTGCGGAGAAGAAGGAAGAGCAGAATGGGTTAATTGAAAAAACAGTGGAGAGCGACGATGGTAAATTCCATGACTGCATAGCCTATGGTTCTAGTTTGACATTTGTGAATTTGGAAGAAGCAAATATTTATGGGCTGGAATTGAAGGGAAATAAGCCTATTTTTGCATATTATTCCATAAAAGGTTTTGGTGATGAAGGAACAGTTCTAGTGCTTCCAGGGCCGGAAAATGGTACTGACAAGAGAGGTGGTGGAAGGACAGTGACCGTAATTTTGCCGGAAAATCAACTTATAGAGCTAAAGAATGAGCTTATTGAAGAGTGGGGCATTGCTTGAGGTAAGAAATTATGTAAATGCATAAATATTTGGTTTTGTAGTAAATGTGTTTCTTGAATTTGGCAAGGATAATAATCTATAATATATATAAAAGGACGAATGGGGAACATTTGGTCCCCAAAATGCCTTTAAGTATTTTAATTGATAAAAAATATTATTAAGGACAATTTAGTCTTAATAGCTAAGTTGAAACTTATTTTTTTATTTTAATTATTATTATTATTATTATTTTAATCTAATCCTATTATAATTAGAAATATATTCTTTAAAACGATTCTAATTATCTATCTATAATCTATATTTATAATATATATATAAAAGTACGAATGGGAACATTTGGTCCCCAAAACGCTCCTACGTATCCTAATTGATAAAAAATATTATTAAGAACAATTTAGTCTTAATAGCTAAGTTGGAACCACATTGTGTTTATTGTCCCATTCTAATTATTATTATTATTATTTTAATATAATCTTATTCTAATTCGGAATTTATTCTTTAATACGATTCTAATTATCTATCTATAATTCTATAATATATATATATATATATATATATATATATATATATATATATATATATATATATATATAGATATCTATATAAAAGTGATAATGGAGAAAACATTTGTGTTATGATCCAAAACGTGGGCCGGACCGACACTAGGGCCTAAGTAAGTTTAAGACCCTCGAGGCCTGTAGTAAGCCTAAATTATAACATTTCATCTTTATTGTCATTTGACTCTAAAAATAGTAAGTCTATATTATGACATTATTTAATAAACAGTTAACATCATTTCTAGCCTAGCTTTAATATCACATATATAATTTATAGCTTGGGCCTGTACTCATTTAATAAAAATAGATTTTCATATAAATATTTATTTATCATAATATGGTCAAACTATTTCTAACATGTAGTTTCCAAAACTTTCAGAAAATTGCTCCACAGATTGTTTATAATCACATTATAACTTTTACACAACTAATTACCAGTTTATCATCCTAACTGCGAAACGGAATAAAAATATACTGAATAACTCAAACTCAATATATAATATATATTAACATTTTTAAAGATGGAATAACCACTGAACCTCTGCGGAGAAGAATGTTGACTCTTAAAAACTAGCAATACTTTTGTTCCTGAAAAATATTTATAGAAGGGGGGTGAGTTTCACTAAACTCAGTGAATAATAATAAATACTGCAAATCCACATATTCAGGCAATATGTTTCACAATATATATAAAATGGGCATACTTCACAAGCACGAGTCACACGTCAGCACCTTCAAATAAATCATATTTAAATATTCACAACATGTGAAAATTGATCAATAGTGTCAAAAATTCACCCACCGACCCTTGGCCTACCTTTCTCATTCTCATATATATATATATATATATATTAGGGAGCCGATCCCTTATACCTGGCTAACGGTTCCATAGTGACTTACGTCGTCTTAATTTTCACCCAGATACAAGGCACATCATTTTCACATCACAAATATTCAATAACTTAATCAATACAATATATGCAACATATGAATGTAATCAAGGGCAAGATTTATATAGTATTGTAGAATAGACATATTATATATAAGATGAATGATATCAATAATATAATAACAATTGAATTTTAGAAATGAATACTAATTATATAATAATAGGAATAGGAAATAAATACTGATTATTTTGAAATAATATATGGAGTATGATATGTATATGAAATGCATGTATGCAGGATGGTGTGCACCATTTATTATTACTCACAGTGTCCGCAGAATAATTCAAGTCTGCCCTGGGTTCTGACTTGGAGGAGCAGTGGAGGAACTTGGTCGATCTAAAAGACACATATAGTAAGGAAAATACAATCAGATAAACGATTCCATTAATTAAGAAATTAAAGAATTAATTTAATAAATCGATCTGTTTATTTTATTTTTTTGACTAAATTTTTACCTTATTATAATATTATTTCCATAAAAAATATGATTGCCCATCTATTTTTAATATAACTCAACTTCTTAAGATAATAATCTCATGTACTAAATAATTATTCAAATAATTATTTTAATAAACTCTATAACTTATAATAAACCTTTAATTCAACAATTTTCAAATATATATTTCTCTTAATTCACTATATAACCTTACTATTTACCACCAAATAATTCATTTGCTTAATTTGTATATAGTCTAAATGTCAATTCAATTTGTATATAGTCTAAATGTCAATTCAATTTATTTCTCCATAAGAATATATATATACTCCAAATTATAATTTAACAATAATAATAATAATAATTTCTCAATAATATCATTTATTTAACTCACTGCATATATTTAATCAATTTTATCAAATATGCATTCTTATATTAATTATTATTAAAATATTCACTATAATTTATTTTTTATTTATTCAAACTCCAATAATCAATCTAATTCTGAATTTATCATATCTAAATCAATTTCATTTATCCTAACCTTTTAACCAGTGATTTAATTTCTGCAGAATATATTAACACATATATTTCAATTCGCTAATTATCCATTAATAACAATTCTAACTAATTAAAATCCTCAAATGTATTTCGTTAGCAAGTTCACCAAATATTTATTTTCAACCCAAAATTATCTTAAATTCAATATTTCATCTAGACATACTTATTTATCAAAATTCCATTTAACGTCCGAAACAATAATTTAATTATCTAAAAACCTTTAGTTAACTAAATATCCATTATTTAACTAAATACCCTTTAAATTCGATTTACAATAAATTCGTATCAACCTAATTTAATTCTATAATACCCCGAAATTTTTATTTCGAAACATTCCCATTTAAATTTAAACTGTAAATTATTAGCCAATAATATTACGCCACGTAATATTATGGGAATCGAAAATCATTTTTGGTTCGCCCGAAAATTTATTGAATAACCGT